>VVHJ01034647.1:0-11775 GCA_015107715.1 Tylochromis polylepis
CTCTGCATTGAATCATATCTGTTGTTAATCTCTGTCTCTCCTCCACAGCATGTCTTTATCCTGTTTCCTTCTCTCACCCCAACCGGTCGCAGCAGATGGCCGCCCCTCCCTGAGCCTGGTTCTGCCGGAGGTTTCTTCCTGTTAAAAGGGAGTTTTTCCTTCCCACTGTCGCCAAAGTGCTTGCTCATAGGGGGTCATATGATTGTTGGGTTTTCTCTGTATCTATTATTGTACGATCTACTGTACAAATATTAAGCGCCTTGAGGCGACTATTGTTGTGATTTGGCGCTAAATAAATAAAATTGAATTGAATTGAATTGAATTTATGAAAGTGCTGCAGTGCTGTTTTCAGGTGCAAAATAAAAACAAGTGTTATGCTATATTGCCAGTGATACCTGGATGGCTCTACCTTGCTAAGGTCCAAAACAAATGCTGTTTTTCCACACTTTTTCTGGAACGCACTAACACAGGAGTGACGTCACGCCTGTTCCGACTTCCGAGGTTCCTGAAACATGTCACAAAACCCATTAACATCGTTTACTGGATTTACAAACCACAGCACATCTGAAGAAAAGCACAATCCTGATGTCTCTGCATTGATGCAGCAGTAACTGGATTTTTTTTCAACTGAAATGTAATTTATTTAATTAGACCTTGATTATTATAGAAATGCTACATCAAATTATATCTACTTTAGAAAAATCAATTTTTTTCTATTTTTACTTTTTTGTTGGTATTCGTGAATAAATTTGAAAAATCCGCTGCTAAAATAACTTTCCATTTTTTGTTCACTACTTCCACTGTTGTGTAGTCTCATATTTTTTCATGGGAATTGTGTTTATATATTTATGTATTTTTACTGATTATAAGTATTCCTCTGAAGTTTATGAAGAACTGACTAGCATGAGGGGTGGTTCTCTCTGCAGTAATGACAGCTGACAACTCATCCATTTTCCTTATCTGGGCTGAGATGATAGTAGACTAAGGTACCTCAGACATCCTTCCCCTAAATTCTCCAGCACTTCCTGGGAAATTGTGAGGGGTTCCTAGGGCAAGAAGGATATCTAATCCCAACATTTTTTTAAGGTCAGGCCTGGGATCTCTTAGTGATGAAATCCCCCTCTTCCTTCCCTCCCCACCAACTGATGGTGGCACATGGTTTCCCCTTCCCGGCCCTGGTTCTGCCAGAGGTTTTTCCCAGTTAAAAGGGAGATTTTCCTGTCCACTGTCACCAAGTACTTGGTCATAGAGGGTAATCTGATTGTTGGAGGGGTTTTTTGTACTACTGTAAGGTCTATAACCTTAAAATATAAAAACCCCTTGAGGTGGTTGTTGTGGTGATATAAATAAAATTGAACTGAACTAAACCGAAATCAGCAATGGGTCATGCTGAACCAGTAGGGCAGGATATATCCCTACTTCCAATGCCAAGAAATAGAAGTTACTAAGATGATACTAATATGAAATCACTAGATTATTGTGCAGACACAGATCTTTCAACCCTATTATTAGGTTGATAAAGAACGAAGAAAACATCAAAAAAAAAAAACAACCCAAAACTTATACTCAAATACAGACATTGCTCACAACCATGCGAAAGTGTGAAATATGCACCCCGTCTTTCCACATCTCCTGCCTCCCCCTGTATGTGTTTGTGTGTGCAACCTCCATTGACTTGCACTAATGGCCAATCCTTGGCTGCTGCTACTGCACTGCCTCGCGGGGCCCGCACAGACTCAGGTGACATCATACCCTCCTTCCACATCCACATGGGCCCGGTGCCACTCTGCTTTTGCCCCCTCCTTTAGAGCGACCCTCTCTATGAGGGCTTTCATGTCTACTAGGCCATGTCATGGGTTTAAGTATGAGTTCATTTCCCAGGCTGGAGTCCAGGGGATGTTTAATTTGGCCCCAAGCGCTAATCATTTCACTGAAGTGGAGGTGATGGCGATGTGTTTATATACACGGTTCATTTTAAGGAAGTACACCGACTCTAAATGCACATGCATTTGCCAAAGTAGCTAGCATGCATCTGATTATAAAAATTTTCACACTTTTTAAAGACCAGTGAAGAAAGTTGTTATTAGTTCTTTTTGTGCAAAACAAGGACAAATGGGGATCGTCTTTCTTGAAGTTAGAGCGGCAAGTACAGGGTGTGCGTGCAATTAAAGACTTAAGCACTTACGTAATATGCATGTGGTGCAAATGTGTGAATGGCAGGGGTACAAAAGTTGTTGTTTTGTGCCTCGCAAACACACCTGAACGAAGTCTAAGTCATTACAAGACTCAACAAAACGCTAAATGCTTCTTGCCCAACTCTGACATTTATGCTAACCTTAACCTAACCGCAGTGAACATTATTACAAAACCAATATTCCCACTTAATATGATTTAGATTCAGACAGATTTACGGTCCCACATTACACCAGTTAACACACACACACAAACGTATCAAGTATAAGCTTAAAATTTACTCCCAGTTTCGCACCCATTCCTCTTTCTCCTGTGTGCTATTTCATTGAAAAGCTTGTGATAAATGAAATCACACTAAAAATGTGAACCTTGCCCTCATGACTCAACTTTACACGCAAACACAGCATTGAGCCATGCAGCAATGCCACCAAACAAAGATGACATCATCTCAGAATGTGTTTAAAGGGGAGGGGTGCAGGCATCTGCGAGGGGTGTGACTATTGTTTGGTCGTTTAGTGTGAGTTTGTAAGGTGTGTGTGTGTGTGTGTGTGTGTGTGTGTGTGTGTGTGTGCGTGTGTGTGTGCGCATTGGGGTGGGTGTTCGGGAGGTGTATCTGGTTGTGTGTGAGCGCATGCCTTCACATCTTAACCCCCGTATGTGCGAGAGCACGCGAGTATGATTCAGGATGAGGCTGAGGAAGAAGCAGACTATGACTCATCACCCGTCTGAAAGAGGTGACTCTTCAGGTCTGTGTCAACTTTTTCCCGCCAAAATTTTCCCCCCATTGTTTGTTCATCTTCCACCCCCACCGGTGTACCGCACTCCTCCTCCTCCTCCTACAACCTACCACCTTCTTTTCTCTTCTTGGGCTTCATTCTATCTGTCCTGACCTTTGACCTCATGCTCCCGTTGACCCAAGAGGCCAGGAGAAGTAACTCAGAGTGTGCCTCTGGACAGAAAAAGAGCTTGCATAAATGTGTGCAAATGCATTATGAAGAAATGATTTTGTAGGGTGTCAGTTTGTTAATATAAAGTTCTGTGCCCAAGTAGGGAACTTTTTTTTAGTTCAGTCGGTCTTTTTACACTTTGAAGACTGTGCAGATGTGAAGAAATGTGCAGAAAATGGAAAATATTACAAATGCTTTTTTTTTTCTAATTCACTGACACGTTTTCCTTTTTCTTTCTGTTTTCCCTTCCGAATACGATGAATAATAAAAACACGATAAAACCAAAAACATATCACAATGTAATGATACAAAATAACCAATAAAGTTCAACCATATACTTCGTCTATAAAGCAGATACAGAGCGGGTTATTTTTGTGTGACTCAATCAGCATCCTTCTAAAAAGAAAAACCTGAAAGAGGCAACCATGGAGGAGATTTGGGAACATGGCAAGGACATCACCTGAAAGGGTGGAGGAGAACGGAGAAGTGTGGAGGAAAGGAGAAAATAAAATGTCATTCCTTAAAAGAAATGAGAAAATAACATCTAATTTCTTTGAAGGTATAAAAATAAAAGGTTTGGCCTAGCACGCTCATGCACACAGTGGTGCACACAGGTGTACACACGGGTGCTCACAGACAAGGCTGCTACCTCAAAGCATATCATGCGCTGCTGCTCAGTAACATCCACTATCCAGTATTTACTGTTACTTACACTTATCTAGGTTGTTGCTGTGGTCTCCCTAGTGTGTTGTTCTCTTTTTGCTTGTTTTCTCTTTTTTTCTTTCAACAGGTGACCCAGGGGATTTTTTTAGTGTCTTCTCTCACTATCCTTCTTCCCCTCTGTTTTTCTTTCTTTCTCCCTTTCCTATCCCCCAGTCATGTCTGTCCAGTTTGAAATAACTTAAAATAAAATAAAATTAATTAATTAATCAATAACAATAAAGATCAATCAAGTGGACCAATATGGCATAGCCATAATGATCCACTTGGAAAAATAAATCCATTGGGCATCTTTCTTGGCCTTCAGACAACAATTCTGATTGCTGACGTACCGAACGGGACAGGCAAAAAAACAAAACAAAACAAAAAATTAAATTAAAAAATAAAAGGTTTGGCCTAGGAGATAAACGTATCTCATAATTACTTGTTGATACACACAATGAAAGATTTTTCCGCCTTGGCTGCTGAATAGATGTAAATGGCAGGTGTGAGGAGACTTCTGAGAAAATAATCACATGAGCTAAAGAACTGAACTAGGTTGAAGAGAAGGAAATAACAACAATGGGAAACAGATATACTCAATCTCTGTTTACTACAACCCAAGTGGAGTTGGCACTCAGCAACAACAGCAACAGAGAGTCGAATTTCCCAGTCAGGAGCCATATTTCCAGCATTGATATACATTTCATTTATGCAACAAAAGTACAGTCAGCTGAAAATGTTACAATCAGCTGCTGAATGTTGTGCCTTATATTAAAGGAGAGGCAAGAATTTAACTGATTTGTGTAATGTCATGTTATCTGGGTTAGCATGGAATAGCATTGTTTTGGTGAAACAGTACTGATTCTGCCTTTTTAACTGGTACTGAATTTTATTTTTTTTTTCAATCAAAAAAATCAATCAAAAAAAAAAAAAACTAGTACTGAAAATTTTGATATTGAACCCTTAAACACAGGGTCAGTACTGCTGATACCAGTACCAATACTTTTAGCCTATAAAGTCTTATAAAGCTTATGTAGGGGAGATCAGTGTGTCATGATTTATGAGGCAAATCATCATGAATTTGCAAATTTGGGACAAATTTTAATAGCCACTAAATCATTGTGATTTTTACTTTTGTCAGTACTTTGTTAAATAATGGGTTTAACTTCTGTTGTTTAAATGTGTACATAATAAAGCTTAAACAGACGAGCACACTTTTAAGGCTTGAAAGTGAAACATATGCTGCTGTTACTGGAGATCAGGGCTTGTTTCTTCCATATATCAGAGTCATCTTTATTTGGCCAAGTTTGTGCACACAAACAAGGAATTTGACACCAGTTAACTTTGCTCTCTTCACACAAAAAAGAAACTTTTTTTTAAACAGGCAGAACATACTATATATAATAGATAAAAAATTAAGAAAAAAGACTAGTTACAGGAAATCTTAAGAAACTATAAAACTATAAGTGCAAAACTATTACATACAAAAGCATTACACTATTACATAATTTTACATATTGTTGTCACTGTAGTATATTAATAATAATAATCATATAAGAATAAAGGGTAAAGGGATGAATGAATAATGAAAAGAAGTTTGAAAAAATGGAGAACGCAGAAGCCATAAGAAGTAAAGTCAGTCACTGACAGTGTAAACAAACTTATCAAATGGGTTTATGGTTAAGTTATGCCATGTTACTTTACTTCATTCTGGAATTTCAAGTCCACTGAATCGCACATTGTCGTAAGAAGTTGCAAGTTAACCAGGGTTATCAGTAGTGTTATCTAAATGACCTCATTGCCATGGAAAGAAAAGACAAATAACCATCTCTAGGGTTTTGGAGTTTTACAAGGAATTGAAAAATGCATACGCACATACTTTTAGCAATATGCGTGTCTTTTTTTTCAGAGACACTCACTGACTCATACAAAGTCAGTGCTTTTGACACCACACATCCACACAAGAGAGCGGCGCCTCTCAGAGCAAACATATAATTGTCAAAGCCTCTCGCTCCTCGACACTTACTCTTTGCTTGTTTGAAACTCCACTGAATAATCTTGACCTCCTGGATTCAGGAAAGACGCACAAGAGCCAGTCATATGATGTCATCAGGGTCAAAGGGCAGGATTGTGTTGCCTACACAGCCAGACTAGCTGCAGCCTTCGAACAAGCCCTGGCTTTATTCATACTGACCTACTGGAACAGTTACAGGATCCTAGAGACACAAAGAAGTTGAAGCCAGAAACACACAATGAATAATTTTATACTCATTTTAAACAACAAATATATCTGTGTCTACTGCTTTTTTTCCACTGCAAAGAAATAAACACAAAGGATAACAACAAAAACAGTAGCTCAAGGCAAAATTGTTTTTGTAGCCATTTTCGAACACATAAAAGTGTGCTACAGCGTGCAGCTGAAAGAAATATTGCCTTGTGTTTGTGTGTGTTAAACAATAATTAATAAGAAACCAACGAATAAAGAATATATATATATAAATAAATATTATATAAATATAATAAATGTCTCATTGACTAGCTGAAAGTCGCCTTCACAATGCTTACATTAACAATAAATACATAAATCAGAGTCCAAAACAAATTAAGTTATAATCTTACTGTTATACTAATCTAGTTTAAGAATTACAACAACAAACTCTCAGGATTTGATGTGGCTATTTTTTGGCTTTTGCTGGGGGGGGTTGTCTTTTTTTATCTAACAGTACTCAGTGATGCTTTTGCAAGCAGACATTCACGTAAAATAACAAAATGACATATTGGGGAAAAAAATCTAAAGAACATGACAGAGCTGTAAGAGAGATGCATAAGAGGTAAGCAATATGGGAGGAGATGGGTGTGGTACACCTCTCTCTTCACACAAAGTCCTATTGTCCCCTGAGCCATGCACATGTCAACAATGGGTTTGAGTGACAGACGACTCCCAAAACCTGAGGATCGGCAATGGCGTCTTTGTTTCCCCGGTTCATATTGTGGTGGACAAAGAGTGCTCTGCAACTGGCAGAGCTTGGGGGAGGCTACTTTGTAAG
This sequence comes from Tylochromis polylepis, assembly GCA_015107715.1. Taxonomy (NCBI): domain Eukaryota; kingdom Metazoa; phylum Chordata; class Actinopteri; order Cichliformes; family Cichlidae; genus Tylochromis; species Tylochromis polylepis. Next base: position 6,890 of record VVHJ01034647.1, read on the forward strand.
TGTAGTTTTACATCAGCCACTTCTCCTTGGAAGAATTGGTCAGCAGGGGAAAACAAGCAAACAAACAAACAAATATTATAATGATTAGTCACACTGAGAAATTTATATTTTGGACATTTACACCTAGATAGGTTTTCAATGGGCTTTGTGTATGTGTGTGTGGGTAAACACACTTTATGTGGGCAAATGCTGATTTTCACTAACGTTACATTAATGCTTATCTATTACTAAACCAAAAACTTTATCTAAAATCTAAAAAAAAAACAAAAAAAAAACCAATCTTCGTGTAACATGAACTCAGCTGATGCTGATAGAGAAATAAGCAAATGAATGTTACATTTGTTAGAACATAAAACGGCGACTGTTTTAAAATCACAATTACTGTAGTTTGGCGTGTCTTAGGTGCAACGTGATCCCACAAGTGTTGCATAGGAATGATATATATGAAGGTTTATCTTGGATAGAAAGGATAGCAAAACTGAGTGTGCACTCAGTGTGCCTTGTGAAATTGTTTCATGTGCAAATATTGTGCTTTGTGTGCAGTTCCATAAGTAGTCAGGTCACACAACAACAGTGCCGATCAGATGCAGACAGAAGCAGAACTGCATAAACCTGATTAGTGTACTCAACATGCTAATTACAGTATGTCCAACCTTAGCAAATGTATTTAAGGTTTAACCTTTATTTACTGATTGTTTTTAAAGCAAATCTTTTCCAGTTCTGCAAACAAATGAACTCCATGAGCCAGTTCACAGTCTCAGATTCTGTTTGAAAGTTGAGGCGAGACTCAAAAGTCCTTTTGCCTTCAGGGACCCATTGTCACAGTCCTCTTATTTTGTTGTTTTTGTTCTGTTACTTTATGTTTTTCAATGAATTAATGTTAGTTTTCGTATTCTAATGCCTTCATGTTTCAGTAGCAAATATCTTTTGGTTTCTTCTTTTGTAAAGTGTATGGTTGGTTTGCTTTAACCTCTTTGTTACTTTCACCTGTGGCTTGTTCCCTTCTTTGTGTCTCACTGTCCCGTCTTAGTCTGATCATCCATTTTACTCGCTTGTGTTCCCCTGAAGTATGTTGTGAAGCAAGTGCAATATAGCTGGGCTTTCTTTCTGTTAGCTAGCTCAAGAAAACCTAAAACCTGTAACAGAACACATATCATGATGGTGCTTATTAACTTTCTTTGTTATGCCAGGCTCTGTGCCTGCTCACAGTAAAGTGGTTTTGTGATACATGAGACTGGATCAGTACTACATACTCCTCAATACTCAAAAAAGAGGGGAAAAAACCCAAAAAACAAACTAAAAAATCGACCGATCAATTTTCTAATGTGTTCTACAAAATGCAGTTGCAGCAGTGTAAAAAAACATAGCAGCAGATTAGGACCAAGCACAAAAACGTTTCTTTTATTCTGAATGACCAATTATATGCATGAAAATTTCAGTGACAATGTGATTCACAGTTTATACTGTGGATCTCTGCAGGTTCTAAAATAGTATATTCCTTCAGCAGAGGATTTATATCACACTTAGAGGATTAAAAAAAGAAAGTGCGCTGTGTCTGTTTGCTTGACAGTTGCTCCCAACCAGTGTATGTGTTTTGCATAAGTTACCATGGTGATCTAACCAGATCTACCTTTGTCACACTATACAGTACCTCCAACCTCAGGTTCAACATATCTTGCTTACCCGTTCATCTTGGTTCATAGTGTACCCCTCTGTTATTCTGTCGCTCTGTCAGTGCTGGATTTTGTCTCTGTCTTGCCTTCTGATTCCTCCACACAACATCTTAACACCCAATGCCGAAGAACAACCTGTCTGAAGACGTAATGTAGAACAGTTACTTACTACAAAGTCTCAGTTGTTAAATCAAAGTTTTATAAACTTACTTTTTGTTTTTTTATGCAGTCTCATCTTCTTTGTCTTTCTGATATTGTTTGAATCATTATTGTGGCCAAGTCTTCTTTTGCTATTCATTGTATTGCCTCCACCATCACCACCTGCCTTCCTGTCTTAATTTACTTTTGGAGCATGTATAAACAAATTTGTTTATATATTTGCTCATACATAAACAAAGCTACAGTAAGTCCCACTGCAATAAGATTTGTCATATTTCATTAGAGTTAACCAGCTTGTTTAATGTCATGCCACCTATGTGTTAGATAGCGTGTGCAAAGTCATGCAAAATTCATGAGAATTTTCACACATCTACTGCAATGCTGAACTTTGTGGGACATTACCTAAAAGAGATGCATGTGAAAACACTGTATTCGGACAGGCATGAAATGGCCTTTAAACTGATATCTCCATAGCACAAAGTGTGGGTGATATCACATTGCACCAGTCTACCAAGGAGACTCTGTCATCTATCCCATGTCACACATATATTGATACCTTTCTTGCCAAAACCACACAGAGAATTTCCATCAGTGCAACTGTGGCTGATGCAAATTATCTCCTGCTGCTTGCTGCATATGAGAAAAGTTTGGACAATGTCCCCACCCTGATTCTCCTGGCATTTTCATTTGTGAAAACAGCTTGAGCGCAGTCATTATCAGAAGAGTGCTGTCCGGCCTATGAGGGTACAAATTTGTACCAACCATCTGCCAAAGAGTGTGAAGACACAGTGACACTATGTGCATGAGGGAATTCATCAAAAGGTGCATCTGTGGGGGACAACTTGGTAACACCAGAGCACATCTTTTGATAGCAGTCACTAAAGCATGACAAGCTGGTGGCAAAATCTACTGCCCCTTCTCTCCTCACTATCTTCATCCCCCCACTCCACCTCTGTTTCACTCATCTTGCTGATCCTGCGAATCCTGTCTGGGCACCCCGCCCCCCCGTCAGATGTGGCCCAGCCGAGTGTGGTGGAGCTTGCCTGGTTTTACGCAGTGGGGACCAGCGGAGACTATTGTGCATAATCTTGCAACGCAGCAGGTAGCCGGCAGAAGCCGCATGTCGGGAGCCTTTGAAGAGAAGTCGATAGGGGCCAAGTGTGTGGGGATAGTTGGGGTGTACAGAGTAGAAAGGGAGGAGGCAGGGGGACTGAGAGGGAGCCCCCAAAGAGGCAGTTTAATAAAGATATTTAATACCTCAGAGAGGCCCTGCTTTGACTCTTTTGAAGGAACATGGAGATGAAAAAGGGGGCCAGGCTGAGTGTACACCCCAAACCAACAAGAGAAGATAGGAAAAAGAGGAGGGGTAAGGGAGCTAAGAATGAGGGTAGAGAAGACAAATGACTGGATTGAGCATAGTACAGTCTTTAATAATTGTTTGAGACAGATCTAAAATCTAGCAAATTAATTATTTGGTTAATAAAAACAGAATTTAGCAATAGTGGCATTTACTTCTACTTTTAATGCTTTATCTGGGTACACTTTAGTGATAATATCTTTTAACTTAAGTAAGGCAGGACCCTTACTCTTTTAATTGCTCATTAACACAGGGTGTATCAAAACAATCATCCGATTTCAGCAGGCTATCTTTTTGAAAGTTATAGACACAGAAGTTTGCGGTAAATTTTAAAAAACATAGTGGAATATAAAGTTTTACATAGTCTTTCTACTGTTTACATGAAATCTGTCCCCACAAATACTTTTTGGTTTTAAAATATACAGTATTTAATTTATTTACCACTAGCATTCATAGACCAATGTTAATTTGGATTTGGTTTGACTTTTAGAAGACAGGAAAGATATAGACTACGGATGTGCATGACTAGTTAACTACATGAGCAGTCACTGCTATTGTCACTAGTCGGTATCAGATGTACTAGTAGTTTAATCTGACTGTTAACATTTTAATTGATGCCCAATGCCAGTAAATTGTTGTGGAGCTGCAGTCCCGACATTGTTGTAGAAAAACGCCTAAACTCTGGTAATCTAGGCCTAAAACTGTCATTAGGCCTTTTATTTTTAGGCATTTTGAAGGCTGATACAAGCGAGATGAGCTTTCTCTGATGGGTGGCCCCGGTCTCCCTTAGAGATGCAGTGATGAGTATAGTCATTCAGGAGAGTAGGCTCAGAGTGAAGTTGCTACTCCTCCACATCATAGTATAACTTGCACTGTTTCTAATGCATAATGCAAAGTGCCGCACAGTTAAGCACCATTTAAAGTATAAACCATCATTGAAGAATATGATTAATGGCTTCAAATGCATTTGTGTAGAAACTCCTGAAGACAAGGTCCTCAAATTGAACTTGATGTCTAGTATTTCAAGTTTCATACATGTTGGTTAGTCCCCTCCACCCACCCCAAAAGTTGCCCAAATATTTCAGCTAAGTTGGCATATTTTATGGCAATGCATTTCCCAGTACAGCTCTGTACACACAAATACACAAACTTCTACTGCCTAGCCAACTTTTGAGTGCCCCACCAGCTGAAAGAGCCTTCTTGTCTCATATAGACTGTGGGCAGAATTTTCAATCCATGACCATGGTTGATGCGCAATGTTGGACAGCTGCAAGGCATTGTGCCCCCAGCGCAAACCCTCCTCCATATTCATAGAAACAGGGTGGAATCTAATAAACGTAGGCTTAGGAGAATCAGTTGTCTCACATGGGAAAAACAGCTAATTGTCTAGCATCGTAGGGAAACAATGCCTCAACTATGAGAACATGGAAACTGTTGAGAACGTAAAGAACGCAGACAAGATTGGGTACATTCGTGTGAACACGCATCCAAGCTGAGAAGTGGCTGAAGTTGGACATTTCTGTATCTTCAAGTATTTCCACTCTCACGCTTCCCATTTATGCTGATCTTTTGGATCTGTCCAACATCATTAAAAATGACCCCACAGACTGTCTGTGTAAGGAATCCCTAAGAAACTCACAGTGAATTTCACTGTGAAGCAGCTACAAGAAAGAATATATCTGGTGACACAATACCCC
>VVHJ01034649.1:0-14542 GCA_015107715.1 Tylochromis polylepis
ATAAACTCTATGCGAAGAAGATGTGTTGCACTGCATGAGGCAAATGGTGGTCACACCAGATACTGACCGGTTCTGAGTCCCCAGACCCCCAATAAAGCAAAAAACTGCACATTCCAGGGTGGCCTTTTATTGTGGGCAGTATAAGGTACACCTGTGCACTTCTCATGATGTCAGATCAGCATCTTGATGTGGCACACCTGTGAGGTGGGATGGATTATCTTAGCAAAGCAGAAGTGCTCACTATCACACATTTAGACTGATTTGTGAACAATGTTTGAGAGAAATGGTAATATTGTGTATCTGGAATGAATTTTAGATCTTTAAGTCCATCTCATGGAAAATGGGAGCAGAAACAAAGGTGTTGCGTTTATATTTTTGTTGAGTATAAGTCAAAAACAAGTACAAGTATACAAGTTTGTACAAGTATAACAGGCTTGAAAGTCAATATTTAGTGTGACCTTTCTTCACGCCACTTGAATTCTCTTAGCCAAGTTTTCTTGTAATTTCTTTAAGTAGTCTTCAGTAATAGTTCTCGAGGCTTTTTGAAGGACATCCAAAGTTCTTCTTTGAATGTTTCTGCCTTTTTTCTGCGTTCTGTCAAGATGATCCCACACTGCTTTAATAAAGTTGAGGTCCGGGCTCTGGGGAGACCATTCCATGATTGATAGTGTTCCACTATGTGTTTTCTAGCCATGCATGTTTTTACTGCATTGCCAGTGTTTGAGATCATTGTCATGCTGAGAAATGAAGGAAATTGCCAATCAGAAACTTTCAGATGGAATTGCATGGTGGAACAAAATCTGATGATACTTTTCTGTGTTCATGATTCCATCAATTTTGAGAATATCCCCAAAAGCACTGGATTAAATGTAGCCCCAAACCATAATATAGCCACCACCATGTTTTACAGATGGCTGTAGACACTCATTGTTGTACCTTTCTCTCCACCATAAATTTTGATTCATTACTCCATAAGACCTTTTGCCACTGATTTTTATTCTGGTTCTTGTGCAATTTGGCTTTCATTAAAAAAGCCACACTTCCACTGAGACAATTTCTGATGAAAATCTGGCTGCTTAGAAGCAAAATATAAAGAACTGAGGGTGGCTTGAGACACACATCTTTGGTATACATATCTTTGGTATCTTCTTTAGTTTTCAAGTAGAAAGCCACATGCTGTGCATACTGTAACATTACTGTCACGCACGGCCTAACCTTGTCCACAAATTTAATATGTTTTCTTATTTTGAAAAGCACCATCTTTATCATTGATGGTATAAAAGATGGACAAAGTTTCCAGGCCACCAACAGAGAATTACTTCTGCAGTTGTACGAAGACTTTCGGTTTTATGGAAGTTTATGGTAAAAATAGCTCTTTTCTGTGGCCTTGGTAAACACTCATTTGCTAGTTTCAGGTCATACTGAATAAAACATTAAGTCCACTTCACAGTCACATCCACTCCCTTGTTTGTTGCACTGGTTTTAAAACTTTACTAACCAAAGGATGTCATCATGGTCCATCTTTTATACTATCCATATACCATCTTCATGGTACTTTGTTTATGGCCAGAAAGATGAAGAGCAACTACAAGATGGTTGTATTTATCTATGCCTCGGGTTCAGTATGTTTTAATAAGTGATTGCCCTCATGGAGGATGTCAAATTACCACTATTGTTAGTTTATTTCACAATAGCTCAGACACATTTTTCCCCAACATGAGTGACTCAAACAAAATCTGTCCAAATTACAAACTGCCGTGTGTAATTTGGGAGTTTTCCCATTTGAGATTTCTGCTTTTTAGACATAAGGCAGTTTTTGGTAAAGGTTCAAAGATACACATTAAATTTGCATGTTTCTTGTCTATTCAAGTACATGTATTGTTATTTAAGTTCTAGAAAGGAACAGACGTAGCAGCATTAAGATCCCCGTTTTTACCCAGAACAGAAAAATGTGAATTTTTAAAGTGAATAATTAAATGAATGTACTTTTGTGAGTGATGTGAAGAATGGCTTTGCAGATCTATGTTATCTGCTGACAACTGTTAAAGGAAATTTATCTTGAAAGTTGCAATCACAGACTAAGGGAGGCGATTATAAACATTTACAGCTGTTGACATCTCAACATTACCGCTTTCAAATCATTCAAATCAAACACCATGTGATTCAATCTTTGTTGGGGGTTTTCTTTTTCTTTTTTTTTGAAAAGCAATTAAGGTTTTAAAAAGACTGATTTTTGCATCTCCAGCCACCACCACCCCCCATACCTGCCATCCCCCGCTGTAACATACAGTATATTCATACACAAATAAATGTGCAAACACTCACTCACACACACACACTCCCTCCTGAGATCTCACACTGAATTTTTGAAGCTGCAGAGATTGTCAGGATGCATTTTTGCCAGAAAGCCCATGGGCCTCATTTTTATCTTTAAGAATAAGGAGGTGCTTTCACATGTATCATGTGGTATAGGAGAGAGGGTGAAAAAAAAAAAAAAGCTGAAGAGAAAAGTGAAGGTAGCTGTAGAGACTTTTAGATCTCATATTAACAAAAATAACGGGCACAACTCTGAAACATCTTGTCAGCAGAAACAGAAATTGCATAAAGTAGCAATGAAGTGTGAATATCCCTTTAAAGCCTGAACCATGACATAACTGCCATAAAATTCTTTTGTTTTTAAATAGAGAGTTTATTAAAGCATCTGATAAATTTGTCTAAAAAGTGAATTATTCCATATATGACTTTTAATTTGTATTGTATTTGCTACAACAGCATTTTAAAAAATTCTTTACATTTCTTGTGCAATTTATTTCGGTTTTTCAAGGGGGAAAAATATCACACTGATGATTTAGAAGTTTCAAAAACTTACAAAAAACAGTTTGTACCAAATATGATACACTTGGTGTTAAAGGGTTAACAGACAACTTCAACAGCAAGCAAGATGGTTAAGAACTAAAATAAATCAAACCAACTGACCCCTAAACTGCTATACAGAAAGAAAGGCGGTGGCTCTCTCATATGGGAGTACATGATCATGTTCATTTATATGCTTATTATGCATTTTAACACCTGAAAGCCTGAACCAAAAGCCTATCACATTTAACTAAATACTAATGTTTACTGTGTCTTGATTCAAACAGATGTAAGCTATGAAAATCTTCCACAACAAGAAGGTTCCTGGTTCAAACCTTGGATGAAGTCTTTTTCTCTGTGCTTGCATGGGTTTCCTTTGGGTACTGCAACTTCCCCCTACAGTCCAAAGATCTACGTGTTAGGTTAACTGGATGAGAGGTAGATAAACGTGCTTAAAGTTACAGAAGAAAGTGCTGTAAGTATAATGCAAGTATGGTTAAAAACATGACTCTAAAGCACTTTGAATGTTCAGTAAGCCTAGAAAAGCACTATATAAATGCGAGACCATAACTTTACCATAACCATAACCATATCCTTTTTGTTGTTCTCTGTGTAATTGAAGAGTGTGAGCAAAGAGGAATTAATAAAAACAAAAGGCTAACTTCAGTGACTCTCTGCACTCTTATGCACAAAAAAAACAAAATATTAAACATTTGAAACATTTCTTTTTTTTTTTCTGTTCCCTGTGAGTTTAAAATGGTTGTACCTAACTAACCAAAAAAAAAATCAATGACCATGGAAATTCTCAGTGTAAAGGTTTCTTAAGGATTGCACAGCTAATTAAGCCCATTCAATATACTGTATATACTGGCAGTGGTTACACATAAAAACACACACACAGAGCCACACACAAATGCTTTCTCGAGCATTCAGCTGCAAGGAGACCCTAACTCTTCATTAGGGAGAGTTCATAAAAATGATTGTATAATCAGCTGAATTAGTTAAATTCACTGTGTCTCCCGCACCACCGCCACCACCACCACCACCACCCCAGACAGGCTCACGTGGGTGGCAGCACCAATTGTTGTCGTTGTGGTTAATGTAGCTGAGGTTAACACAACACTGTAAATTACTACAGCATGTACTGTTTATAACAATACATGAACTAAATGTGTGTTTGTGTATGTGTGTGTCTGTTTGACTATATGTCACACTGCACTGCATGTCCATGTTTGTGCGTTGCTCTAATCGAGCAGCCGTTGTGTGTGATGGCTGTGATGTTTATCAGGGTGGTAAGGTCAGGTATGATAACGATCTGGGTTGCCAGGTCTGGTCTCGGGGTTGCAGGACGTGGTCTTGTGTCGGGGGCCCCTCCTGCACTTATTATGAAGCCTGTAATGAGTGACAAAACAACTTAATGGAGCAACGGGGGGTGGGGGGTGGGGGGTGTTCTGGTTCATTCCCAGAGTACTGAACGTCTGTTATTTATCGTCGCTCAGGTCTGAGAGCATTTCAATTTATTTATAAAGTTGGATCAGTGGCAGAAGCAGACCAGCCTTAAGCAGCTATTTTGGTAAAATGTGTATACAAGAACACTTCACTGAACATGGACTTTAAGATTAATTAAACTCTGTGATCAGTGAAGGCTTTTGTACTTAGTTTACCTTAAATGAACTTTTAAAAAGTCATACATTTGTGTTGTCTGTGAAGGTTCTCAGTCAAACTTGTGTTGTTGACCGACAGCAAAGCATTATGTCAGACAGATGTTATGTCTTGTGGTTCCTAGGGTATTTAAAAGTAGAATGGGAGGCAGAGCCTTCAGCTTTCAGACCCCTCTTCTGTGGAGCCAGCTCCCAGTTTTGATTTGTGAGACAGACACCCTCTGTGTCCAGATGTTTGTGATTTAAGATTTTAAGATTAAGCTTAAAACTTTTGTAACAGGCATATAGTTAGGACTGGATCAGGTGATCTAGTCCTAACTGGGCCATCCCTTAGTTATGTTGCAATAGGCCTAGGCTGCTGGGAGCTTCCCATGATGCATCACTGTTTCTTCTTCACTCATCTCTTTTCAGTCATTATGTGTTTATACACCACTGTATTTAATCATTACTTGTTATTAATCTCTGGCTTCTTCTTCTTCTACTTTTGGCTTCTTTCCAGCCATCACAGCAGATGGCTGCCCCTCCCTTCCTGTTAAAAGGGAGTTTTTCCTTCCCACTGTCACCAAGTCATTGCTCATAGGTGGTTGTCTGATTGTTGGGATTTCTCTGTATTATTGTAGGGTCTTTACCTTGTAATGTAAAGCACCTCGAGGTGACTGTTGTTGTAGTTTGCCACTATATACATAAAAATGAATTGAATTGAAAGTGCTCACCATCAATGGAAAATGGAGAGTTAAAGACTGTATCTAACCTCCCCTGAATCAATCTTGGTCTTGACATTTCAATGGGCTTTGTTGAGATTAGGAAAAAATGGGGATTACAGAATATCAGATAACCCAGTATTTGGGTGGTTTAGCATAGACCGCATGGGCAAAAACGTTCACAGACTCAGAGTTTGCTTTCCCAAGTGGCTGACCAGATGTTTGCTGTATATTGTTCTCCTACTCTCTATTCCAGGCAAAATGCTTTTATTTATGTTTTTTTGTTTTGTTTTTATCTCTATATCAGTTTTAATTTGATAAAGACAGGGCATTAAAGATTCATTAAAGGGGGATTTCATTTGGTTAATAGAATATATATGATATAAAGATGGATGTAGCTTCTGAGCCTGAAAAGAGAAATTTTTCAGGTTCAAAACTCCAAGTAGATGACAGCAAAAAGACTTCAGAAACTAATGAGCCATGTCACAGGAGTTATGTCCATCCTTTGTACTGTCTATGGTTTAGCTCAGCACCACACCTGATCATTCTGCTTGACTGTAGTTCATGAAACAAACTGGTCAGACTAACAGTCTTAAGGCCTTTTTTTTTCTCCTAGTATGGTGTGTAAACATACCAAAACCAACACAGACAAACAGAGGTTTAAACACAGCAGTCTAATGGTTTCCATAATGTGTTCAACATTCAGTGGCCTGAAGGGAAGAATGGGTAAGCCATACTCTTGAACTTGCAGAGTGCCTTGATGCTAAGATCAGGTCCTGGGCAAATCTTAAGGGCAGCTGCAGCCATTCATTTGTGGCCACCCAGGACAAGCCTTTGCATGTAAGTGTATGTGTGTATGTTTGTGTCTGTCTGTGTGTGTGTTATTGAGTGAGAAGGCAGGACAGCTGCAGAGGTCTATTCATAGTGCTCTAAGACTGATGTCTCCTCCGTGCTCTGAAAACCTACCATCCCTGCATCATCTTGACTTATTTCTGTCAGTTCTACCATCACTGTTCTTTCACAGCTTTATCAACTATCACATCATCTGCAAGGAGGATGTAACACACCTGTGAACAGAGCAAAGCTGTGTTTTTTATCAAAGCTGGTCACTTCACACAGATATGCACAAGGTGTCCACTGGAGTTCGTACTGAGAGGCTGAGAGGTTATGGTGCGATGAGAAGAGTCTGGCAAGGCTAACTTGTCACACACAGGCATTTGTTAAAAAAAATAAAAAAAATACCTGTCATTGAAAACACTGCATAAGCTTCATTTTTAATGTGTAAGGTTATTGTTACAGATGTGAATATTTAACCTTACCTGAAGGAAAGTAAAAAGTGCAAAACACAACACTCACATGCATATCCCCACCACCACCACCTTGACCTACTAATGCGGACTATTTTGCTCTGTAAAAGAAGGACACCAACACAATAATGCATCTCACAAACAACAGATTTTTTAAATCCTGGATAACACAGTGAACCCAATACAGTGGACCTAGTCTTTTTTTTGTTTGTTTGCATCAGCCCTTTACACAGTTCATTTTATTTTTCATGACAATACCATGGGATTGTGAAATGCAACAACATCAGCTGCAAAGTTCACTTGTGTTGTCTCTCTTGTGTTATATCCCAAACAAGTCCGGCAGACACACCACCAAATTTGGAAAAGGAATACTCCCCTGTCTGCTCCATCTGTCGTCCCAAGCTACATTTGATGGTCCTCAAGGGAAATTTGCCTATGAATACTGACAGGGGAGTGGCTTCTATCTATCTATCTATCTATCTATCTATCTATCTATCTATCTATCTATCATACCTGGTTCTAAGTTTATCTTCCCACACCCTGTTTTCTTGTCCTCCTAATGGTCTGTAAGTCCATAACTGTTAATATAGTTATTAGCCTCAACACAAACTTACTGACAAAACCGCACACACATACACACAGATAGACACAAACAAACCACAACTGGCCCAGCAAAAGCACATTTAACCAAGACGCCTCAAGGGAGAGCCAGAAGGTAGCCGGAGGGTAGAAAATAGAGCGAGAATGAGGTGGAGGGAAGAAAGAAAAGTGCAAACATCTAAGGTCACATACCTCGTGGTGCAGCTAGCTTCCCTCTTTGATTAAAATTGATTTGAAGTTTTGTACCTACAGTTATTAGCATTAAAGAGACCTTGTGTGCGTGGGAGTATTTGTGCATGCCAGCATTTCTTGATTTAACTCTGACAGACATCGTCTTGTTCGTGTAAGCTGCATTCTTCCATATTTGGGCATCATTCCCATTTCCTGTTATGAATATGTATGTAAGTCGCTGGAACCTACCATAAACAGACCACAGAAGGCTTCTGACACACACACACACACACACACAAACTTGAAAACCAAGTAGTGCTGATTGATGTGTATAACCCACATCTGTAGTTAAAAACCCAAATATACTTATATATGTTATATATAAGCTATATCAGGAAAGGTTAAAGCAATGATCATCTTCTGTTGATGCTTGATTAATAAATAAAGTACCACCAGGTTGGTCAAAGTTAACTGTGTAACTACCACAGAAACACATACATTTACCAGATCGTATACCTTCATGGCTATACTGGCTATACTGGTTAGAGCTACTACTGTAAGTTTCTATTTTGTGCGGGTTGAAGTAACCAACATGTAGCTAGAGTCCTGGAATATAAGTGAAATGATGAAGATGGGTGTGTTTTGTCCTAACTAAAAGATAAACAGTGTCAGCCTTTTCATGCAGCTTTCACAGTAATTGCCTTTACCGCTGTTAATGTAGAAGTACGAAAATAACTGTCTACAGCTTCAAAAGTTTGAATTTATTGTGGGAAAAGAACAAGAATGTGACAGAAAACTGTGAAAATTGTGCACAGGCCAGAAACAACTCTCCTCTGCTGAAAACATACTATCAAATCTCTCCAAGCTCTTGCAATGGCAACATGCTAACGCTGAACTAGCAGTGAAAAACCTGAACACACATGGGCTTGTAGCATCATACATTTCTACCTGTACCTCTTTCTATGGCAGATTCATCACCACACATTTTTTTGTGAAGTTTGTTGTTAGCCTTGTTCTGGATCTTGTGCATGTTCTCCTTCTTAGAATGGAGATTTGTCAGAGTCTGTAGTGATATTTATGGTTTATCCCCTAAACTTCCACCAGGTCAGGGTTGGGTGTTGTTTTAGCTACATGCTAAAGATGCAAATTTTGAGAAACTAGAAGATGCATTTGGCTGTTGAGTTAAAAGCTCTTTGAAAGGAGTGGGAACCCTTAACCCTGACACTAGATGGGTTGCCAAAAAATTAGTGGATATTAAGAGGTTAAGCAATCCACTTATGGTTATATTACTTGTTGTGTTTATAGCTAGTATAGCGGATAGTATACTAGCTTTAAAATAGCTAAAGTTCTCTCTGGTTAAGAAAGAAAATCTGTTTTAATCATGCTACATTCATACTGCGGGCAATGGTAATAGGAATCCACAGCACACACAACTCTGATGATTGAAACAGTGTGCAGTGAACTTACAATCTGGTTGTATTTAACACAGAGAGCAGGTGTGCAACCACTTGCAGTCAGTTACCATCTTCAAAGCAACTTTGATGCATAGCTATAAAACAGCAGTTAAAGTCAGTCTGTGTCAGTTTGCAACTGAATGGGGTGAAGTTGGCAATTACACACAATGTGTTTGTGATAATACAACAATTAACTGTAATAATTCAGTGAAAGCTGCAAATCTGTTCCTTCTCCAATAAGAAAATTCACGTCAAGTACTTACATTCAGTCCAGCAGATCAGCGATTTTATTGCAAAGTGACATAGGCGCTCGGTAATCTTTTATATAAACACACAACAAGAACACAACCAGTTGGCAACCAGCTGAGGCGAGTCCCCTATTGCAAAGAGATGCATCAAGGATGGGTTGTGCTCATCGGTGCAGACTGACTCAGATTCATTGCAACATGCTAACATCTTTCTGCCCTTAGAAATTAGATGCTAACCATCACCAGTTTGTCTGAGAATGACAAGTCAGTCCAAGTTTGACCACATTTGTTTGGAGGCAGGTTACCTCCCTACATGAAGTAACTATTTGACCAGATGTAGTATTAGAGTTTCTGGTCAGTTGTAAGTGTCCGCAGACACCAGTATAATCTCTTTGCCTCTCTCTGTGCAATCTGCTAGATACCGCTTAATGTCCAAACATTCTGCACACCGTGTTTTGTTGTTTGTTTTTGTTTTTTGGTGGGTATTTTTTGCAAATGATTGCAGACTTCAGAATCAAATCATTACATCATTACATTGAGACAATGCTTATGTTTCCAATTAGCTCAGTATCTCAGCCTTTTAGGTAAGACTGCAGAGCTGTGCAGCAGCTATAAACACCTATTGTGAAACAAGCATGCACAGGACACAAGCTGAGTGAGAAAAAGTTACAAACACCTCTGACATGTTAAGACACTCGGGGGGTGAGGTGAGTATCCACAGTTTTTCCTTATTAGTGTCACAACATTTAACCTCAGCACAGTATCACACTGCTGGAAACAGATGTGCACCACACAAACATACAGACAAAAACCTCACTTTGAATAATGTGCATATTACACACACAGACATTTTCACTCTGTGCTGCTGCTACACTGATGTGTGACAATGATGTGGAGCATCATTACACAGAGACAAAGCAAACTATTTTTGTTCTGCAAAAACAAAACAGGATTCAACACTTTGTAGCATTCTGTTTGCAGACAAAGTATAAACAAGCAGTATAATTATGGGCTCATTTCGAGACAAACAACCAACGTATTGTGTATGTGTGTGTGTGTGTGTGTGTGTGTGTGTGCGCGCGTGCGTGCACGTGTGTGTATGTCTGTGCAAACACAACTATGTTCTCTATCAGGGATGAGATGAGAGGAAAAGGATGAAAGATATCTCTGTCTTACTTGGCAGATGACAAATAAATGACGGCACGCACACGCATCGATACACACCTACACCCATGTATACACACGTGTAACAATCTCGCACGGACACACACACACACACGCATGCACGCACGCACACACATACCAAACAAATTTGTTTGAAAAGTGACAGAAGTCTCACACTGTCATTACACTGCTTATGGCTGTCATTTTATTGTTTCTCATCAGTACATCACACAGACAAAAAAATGTGCTCACACATACATGTACAAGCACACACACGTGCGCACATACACTGCTACCACACTAAGCTGACAAAATCGCTTTAACACAGCCAGGGAGTTACAAAACCTCTTGCACTGCTACAAAACAAACTGCCTTTTTAGCTGTGATGAAGCTCTAACAGCAAGTGCTAATGAATACAAACACACATATGATGGATAAAAGGATGTATGTTCATATGGGGTAATATTAGCATCAAAAACTGTCAGTTCTGTTCTCTCGAGGGAAAGAGACACCACACGTAAATATGATGGGTGTTTAGTGTAAATATCATATAGCATCCAACACCCCTTGTATGTCACAAATGTTTAAATTCATGAACAAAATGTGGTGGAGGGCTGAGACAACTATGGTCTGTAATAGAAAGAAGCCAATCAACATCTCAAGACTCATTAGTGCTTTAACTTATTTTGCTTGAGCTAATATCGCTGGTGAATTTGCAGTAAATCACCTCAAAATGTGTTTGGAGCAGTCACAGTATAAACAAGAGTGATTATCTTTTGATTAAAACCATCACAAACTTCCCCGAAGCGCCTGTTGCTACAGAACTGGCTCTAAAACAATGCTTTTGAGATTTCTTTTATGACTTCTGACCCCTCGGTTGCAACATGTAAAATCCATTTTCCCCCCCTGAAATGGAAAGACACTGAATCACGAAGAGGTCAGCTCTTTTTTTGGCTCAGTTTCTCTTAAGTAACTATACCCTTTTGAAGGAAAACTGTTATTTTTGCCTTTGTTTGTGCAAACTAACAAACTACAGTGTTGCATTTTTCATTATGACAACAAGGGTAGAAAATAGGTCAAACTGAGAGCTATGTCACTCTTTAGAGCTGCCTCTATTGAGATTTCCAGCTGCTAGAAAGATCACATCAAGCTGCTTTAGAATATGCATAAATCATATTGTATTCCATTACAGTGTAAAGCGCTCTCTTGTACATTGATAGAGTGCTTTGGCAGACTGAAGGGTGTGATGGACAGAGCCATACTGCCCCCTGTTGTTGTTGTTGTCAAACAGAGTGATGTAGAATAAAGTGGCTCACAGCCTTTCCTCATGAAGGTTAACAAATACTCTGAGGAGCTTTTAATGTGTCAGTGTGTTCATATTTCTCTGCAGCAATGGCAATATTTGAATCCCTCAGCAAGCTTCCAGTAGGTTAATGTAATAAAAGTCAGCCAATCTCTGATTTAAAAAAAAAAAAGCACACATACACAAAAATTAATGTGAACAAGTATATCACCAAAATAAATTCAATTCGAAGTAAAAGTACTCCTTTTGTAGAAAAATGACTCATATATTATTAAGTATGATCTGCTAGTTTAGAGTACTGCTCCAACCTGATGCTGGAATGTACACTGACTCACTGACAGGTGAACCTGTGTCTAGGTTCACCTGTGCACCTGCTTGTTTATGTAGACATCTATTCAGCCAATCACATGACAGTGCAGTTATTCAAGCAGACAAGGTCGAGATCATCTTCTGGGAAGAAACGCAAGACTGCTGGTCTGCTGGTATTTTCAAACACGACTATCATCAGACAATGCTTTGCTGATGCCAGAGGTCAGACAAGAATTGCCAGACTACTTCAAGCTGATAAGAAGGCAAGGGGAACTCCTATAGCCACCCATTGCGACCCAGGTATGCAGAAGAGCGTCTATGAATTTACAAATTCTTGAAGCAGATGGACGACAGCAGCAGAAGACCACACCAGATGCCACTCGTGTCAGTTAAGAAACAGGAACCTGAAGCTACAGTTCACACAGGATCACCAAAATGAGGTAATAGAAATTGGAAAACTGTTGCCTGCACTGAGCAGTGTTGATTTTTGCTGTTTGTTGCAAAAACAAAATATATAAAGGTATGACACGTATTTTTATTGGGCTAAATTTGAGAAGCCTCTGTCCACAAGTTTCATTACAGATAATGATGTTATGTTGTTATCTGTATATGACAAAAAAGACTTAAAACTTGAGAGCTGGGTCCTCTGCTAAGGGTCCACACATGTAGGGGCTATGAAGAGATTAGTTCTGCACAAAGAAGAGGACAAAGAATTCTACAATTTACATATTTGTCTTAGGTTTTTATGTTTAAAATGAAGGATCAGTTTAGCTTTGTGCATTGAATCTGCTATGAAATTAAAATATATCTGAAATTCAATCAGGAGCCACTGTAATAATCTTTAAAAAGTTGTGTTTCTTATTAGCCTGTCATGTATTTATATGTCAGTGTATGTTTTTAATGTCAAAGTAAACTGGAACTGTGAATTCATAGAGAAGGAAAAGGTCAAGTGGAACTGAAGTCCTTAACTCAGCAACAAATGCCTCAGAATTTCACTTAATGACAGTATTTGAGTAACTAGTTGCTTTCCACAAACTAGTGATCTGTATAAATAATGCTTTATCACTAACATAAAAATGCAACTGTGGCTTGTAACATTTTCATTTTAGATTTTAAATTACTCTCCCACAAGATTGCATTGTTTGACCCCACATTTCTCAATTTTCTCTTTCTTTTTTTCTTTCTTTCACTCTCTGTTTGTCTGGTAAATTTATCCAAACTTGGCCAGATAACTTGCTACTGGGGCAGAGAGCTTCATCAACAGAGAGGGAGGGAGGGAGGAAGAGATGGATGAACGCAGAAAAGAAGAAGACAAAGTGTAGAAGAAAAATAGTAAACTCTGACAGATGAGCGACAAAAACAGAGGCCTGAATGGAGAGATTGATGGCTGGCTGCGAGAAAGATAGAGGGTAGAAGGGGAGAGATGGATAAAAACAGTTGAAGCTGGCAGCCAAAGTGAGTGAGAGGTTGAAAGAGAAGATGAAAAAGTAGAGGAAAGGTTCATCTTTCTCCCCCTCTTCCTCTCAATCCCTTCCTCTCCGTCTTTCTCTCTTGGCCTGTTGACAACTCAGTAGGAGTCAGACGACCATCTGTCTATTGGAAAGGAGTGAACACCCTTCCACCTTCTTCTCCTCCTCCTCCTCCTCCTCCTCACTAGCCTCCTTATTTCCCTAAATTTCTCCTTCTTTGCCTCCTCATGATGAAACTCTTCCTCTCCATTCTGACGGCGTGTGAAGGAAAGAAAACCAGACCGAGCCAACTGACAGACAGGATGCTAATACACTAATATGCTAATCCTGCTTTGCACTTGTATGCTATCTGTGCTCGAAAGAAAGTGTGTGTGCATGTGTATCTGTATGTGTGTGTGGCAAGACCAAGCCCCTGGGTAATAAAACAATACAAAGAGAGCTTTAGGCCTGCTGGGCCCGCAACAGCACTTGAATACCAAATCAGCCAGCACAGATCACTGGGGGAAAGGTGTAGAGTGTGTGCGAGTGAGTCTATGTGTGCATGCATGCATGCATGTGTGTGTGTGTCTGTGTTTCTGCAGGAGTGAGACAGATAGCGGAAAGCAGCCTTGTTTTTCCAGTGGTGACCGTTGTTCAGTAACTCCTGCTTCTAAAAGTAGGAGAGCAACTTCGCAACAGCTCTGGGCACAGCTGGATGAATTTCTAAAAAAGAGAGGAAGATTGATGATGGGGGTGCACAAAAGCAAACAAGAACGGGTATTTATAAAAAGACATGGAGCACCATAGAAAGGATTGTACAGTTAAAATGCTATTTCTACTAGTTTCACTTCTCTATTGGCTGACACACGCACACATTCATATAGAAACACACCCATCGCTATTTTTTTTTCCTTTTTTTCACCCTTCTTTGTCGCACACTTGTCTGTCAGCCAGCCCTTGCCTTAATGGACCATACACACAATTACTACTGATTAATCTACCACTTAGCATTTTGACCCCACTCAGGCAACACACATGCATACTCGCACCACTTAACATTCTGGCCCTGCCCTGGTATCACTGGCTTCTCAGGTACCCAGCATGCTGCAGTGAAGCTCTGGGGCAGCCCCGCTGAGACCACTGCTGTCTGAAGAGGATGGTAAAAGTGTGTGTGTGTGTGTGTGTGAGATGAGAACATGCTGGTGCCAGCCCCTGAAGGACAACCATCCAGTTCATGTCCTCGGGGAGCCTCGACACTTTAGGAGTGGCACTACAGCAGGGTAGCACCACAGCCAAGAGGCCCACAGGGATGAATGGTGTGTG
>VVHJ01034657.1:0-12626 GCA_015107715.1 Tylochromis polylepis
GGCTGCACACGTTTCTTTGCAGGTCACCATGGTTAACAATGGAAGAACAATGATTTCAAGCATCACCCTCCTTTTAACATGTCAGGTCTGCCATTCTAACCCAATCAGCCTGACATAATGATCTCCAGCCTTGTGCTCGTCAACATTCTCACCTGAGTTAACAAGACGATTACTGAAATGGTCTCAGCAGGTCCTTTAATGACAGCAATGAAATGCAGTGGAAAGGTTTTTCTGGGATTAAGTTGATTTTCATGGCAAAGAAGGACTATGCAATTCATCTGATCACTCTTCATAACATTCTGGAGTGTATGCAAATTGCTATTATAAAAACTTGAGCAGCAACTTTTCCAATTTCCAATATTTATGTGATTCTCAAAACTTTTGGCCACGACTGTATGCTTGGGGTCATTGAAGGTCTTTATCTTCAGCTTTCAAGCAGATGCCTGAAGGTTTTGAGCCAAAAGCGACTGGTATTTGGTGTTCATAATTCCCTCCACCTCGACTAAAGCTCCAGTTCCAGCTGATAAAAATCACCTTCAAAGCATGATACTGCCACCACCATGCCTCGCCATGGGTATGGTAACATGCTTATGAGAGACTTTAGCATTTTATTTATGCATTTATTTATTTTTGCAGATTTTACCTGGGCTTGGATGTCTTGCTTCGTCTTGCAACCCTGCCCCATAGTCCAGACATATGCAACATACATTTAGCACACAACCAGTACATGCCAGAAATACCTGAATCTCCTTCAGTGTTGCTGTAGGTCTCTTGGCAGCCTCCCTTATTGCACGTTTTTAATTATTTATATTTTTTCCCCACAACAGATCTGTTTGTTTTTCAATTGAATTGTGCAGAGGTCAAAGGTCACTTTCGTTTTTTTGGCCTCATTTTTTTTAACATCACAAAAACCTGGCATTTTAACAGGGGTGTGTACACTTTCTATACCCAAAAGGCTAAATTTAAATCCAAAATCCACTGTGCATGCCTTATACAGCATGCAGGCTTGATGTGACAGCTTCATTTCACCCGTGTGAATAACAAGCCTTGGCCTGAGTTTACCTCTGAGTAAATGAGTTCTGCGGATTTAAAAGAATAACTTCATTTAGGAATATGCTCCATGTATACATGATGTAATCATTAAGCTCTTCAAACTAAATTGTGGCCACTCTGCGGGACACTGATGTGAGGTGAACCTGCCTCAGTTGAAACTGCTCTAATGTGTGTGTTTGTGACTGGCGTGCAAAAATTAAAATGCACATATATAAGGTGCATTTTAGTGAGTCACTGATCGCAGTCATACAACTGAATATTATTACCTTAAATTTTAAGTTGTTCCTACAGATACGAATACAATTCTATGATTATTTAAAGTTAAGCATGCAAACTGTGACACAACTGTTGTGGTTGTGTATATGTTATCATTATTATTGAAGCTCACATTAAACATGGCCAGTTTTTCTTATAATGAGGTCAGCATTTGTGCAAGTAATCCCTGTGAGCCGAAAGCTGAGGGTTTAAACTTCTTGCTGTTTTTTTCTGCTCATGACTCTGCATGTTATAGAGAGCATCCCTAATGTGGTCTCAGAGGCACACAGCTCTGGGTATGAGCACAGAGGCCTCATGTTTACAAGGTGCAGACAACATGAGAGAGCACCGGTTCAGAGGGAGCGGGAATGGAGCAAAAACAATGATTACACCTGAGCAAATTAAATAAAAACGGCTGTCTGTAAAATTATCTTGATGTAGCGTGTATCTGGATTTCATTTGTTTGCCTTTTGTCTATCAGTCATGCATCAGAGACAGCAACGTCCTTTCTTATGCCTCTCCATAGGATGTGGACTTGAATCCGGACCCCAATGAGATCAAAAGCCACTGTTATGTGAGCAAAGAGGAGCTGAAGGAGATGCTGGAGAAGGCCAAGCGCAAAGAACTGGAGATCACACCCTGGTTCAGTCTCATTGCAGAGACCTTCCTCTTCACATGGTGGGACAACCTGCAGAACCTCAAACAGTTCATGGATCACCACAACATCCACCGCATGTAATTACAACCAGGATCAGGCTCCTCCTCCAGCATTTCAAGCGCTTTGATTTTTGCAGGACTGACATAAAAATACAGTCAGCTGAGCTGCCGGAGACCTGAAAATAAGCCTCCACTCAAGATGTGAGGGTTCCCCTGGCTACTTTGGAGAAGGTGCAGAGCTTCTGCACTAAAACACAAAGTAGAGAATGTCTTAGTCATGTGATCTATAAGGTGATTTACGTAGGTTTGTAGCACTGAGTTGCATTCATCTTCACGGTAGGTCAGATGTTTGCTGTAGTGCTCACGTGTCATCTTTCAGGTAATAGTTCAGATAAGCTGGGTTCACGGCCTGAGCAGAAGGTGACGAACATTTGAATTTGTTAAGCAGGAAACGTGACGCTTTTAAGAACAGCTCTGCAAAGGCAGTAACCTATTGTGATATAAAAATGTAAAGTGCCTGATAATAGGTCATTAGCCTGAGGGGATTAGTATCTCTGAGTCACAACTGCTATCACTCTACGTTGTTGACAGTGACATCAGTGAGCAAGCTGTATCTTTGTACACAATAAAGTATTTGTGTGAACTTGCACAAGCAGTTATTTTTGACTTTTAGAGTCAACTGAGTCACAAATAGCTAAATAATACCTTGATCTATATTATGTGGTAATAATTTCAGTAAGTTGTACATCATTTTACATCAACACAACTATCCCAGTTATTAACTGTCGTCATGATGGTAATATCTTATTTTATTCCTGGGTATTAAAAAGTCAGGTTTATGAAGTCTTGAGTTGAGCTTTTTGAAACCAGACCTCAACCAAAGTGGGTAGATCTGACCGAGAAGGCAAGGGAGTGATTATACGGTGGTGATTTGGCAGTATCATGGGAGATCTGCCCTTAAGTATACTCTGCTGTATCCTTTCTTTTGACTCACGGGCGGGGGGGGCATAACTCAGAAGATGAACATGTGTTATTCAATAACACTTAAAACTAGAGAATGCATTTCCTGAAGAAAATGCAGTGTGAATGCTGATATGTAAATTTTTTTTTTTTGTTTTAGCTGAAATCCTGTAATCACTGAAATATTTGGGAAGCTTGTTAAATTTAAACTGAAATACACCAAATCATTCACCTATAAGCTGAAGTGCAGAACTGTTAAAAGCTGAAGTTCACACAGACGACAAAGTTTCAAAGTTGGAAAGTAGCTGAACATCTTTAAAAGAAAATTTAGAGTCAGAAAAAATCTGAATATCGAAATCTCATATTCTTTAAATCACTTTAAGTGGAATTGTGTATTTTAAATGTCTAAACTCAAGAAAATAAAATAAAAAAAAAACAGAATACTTGCAAAACATCTGCTCTGTGTGTGTGAGTATCGGCAAGTGAGTAAATTACAGAGGAAGAGGGGCATCAAATGAGCAGGTAAGTTAGTTTTTGATAGTTTTTTTTAACCTGCAGATGTCTGGATGTCTTATTGCAGTCTTCACACGATGGGAAGTGTGTTAATTATGAATATATTTGTCAGTTCTGGTGGTAAGTGGAATTTATTTACCACAGACACTGACTAAATCTAATTTACTCCTGACCCCATGGGCCCCGACGTGAACCTTGGAACGCATACTTTAATACTTCAGTTAATGGTTGTCATGTCCAAATTATCCAAATAGACTTTGAAGCATTAGAAATAAGAAAGTAAAAACAAACCCACATGAAACTTAAACTGGAACTGAAGAAAAACGATAAAAGATATTGAAAAGATAAATACAAACTGGTTTTAAAGTTTGAATGGTGTCTGTAGGTGAACGTATGTGGAAGCGAATGTCACATTTGGTAAACGCACTGGGCTCCTTAACCTGTAGTTGTCTTTTTATTTATTTATTTTTTAAACAAAGGAACAATTGCATAAGAGATATGACAAGAAAGACAGGACAAGCTGTAAAGGTCAGAATAGATGGGGGCCAGTCAGTTGGGTAATGGGGTGCAGCCAAATTAGATCCAAATAATGGAAAGTTGATAGTAATAAACTTTATCCCATGATATATGCTCAGCTGCAAACAAACAGAAACATGGAGAAATTTGCATGTCTACATTTATATGTATATACATGAATAATTCACAAATATATACATATATATGTGCTTGTGCACACGGACACACCCGTATTTCTTCAGCATACACTTGTATACTGTACCCATAATTCCCTTCACCCCCTGGTGGCCATTAGAAAGAATGCATCTTCAGATCACTTCCACACTGGCTTTACTTTTCAGAGCTGAAAGCCTTGTCTTTTAAATACCGTCAATGACTGTATCCACAAATTCTTACACTTTATAAGACCAGCAGAGTCTATCAATATCCTAAACCAAGCTGTGGATTTAACATAATACTAACATTAGTAGCAACAGAAATGGTTTTAACTTTCTGTTTGCATGAGAAACAGTTTCTAGTTCTTTGTAAGAGTTAAATGATGGTCTGATTCAATTTGTTTGAATAAAACAGGCTTTATTTGCATGCTTAATGCACAAGGCACAGTTCCCACTTCTTTTAGAGCACAAAGCAGCTGAAACATGATACATTTTGTTTTTATATGGTTTTACAAAAGGTAAAAAACAAACAAAACAAAAAAAACCCAACATGCATGACTAGGACCTGACCCATTTATTACCTGGACAATGTTAGCCATTTGCCAATCCTTCAGTATCAGGATTTAGAAAAGCTGGTGAAAGTAAAGACGTTACAGGAGATATGCCCTTGAAACATGCAGCTTCCCTGTTGGCAGCACGTGTGTTTGGAACGCCACAAAACAAGCAAAGGCAGGCAGAGGAAACAAGGTAAGAGGAAAAAAAAAAGTCTGCCTATATATCAAAGTATCAGATTATTAAACTCACCAAATATCGTTATCGATCTTAAAAGCTACTGTATCGGTCAGACTCTATATGACCGTAACGATCAGTCCTGTGTTTATTTTCTATTGCGCCAGTATGTTTAATACTGATTTATGTTCCTCTTAGTTGTTGGTCCAGTTGGTCCCATGGTGCCTTTGCTAATCTTTATCCACGAAATAAAGTGTCCTAAAAGTAGCTGGCACAAAACTAGAAACTGGCATGATACATTCCAGTTGTCACAACATCATTTCAGAAGAATACAATGGGTGTGGCACTTCATTCTAACTAAACAGATTAATATAATGTTTTGTTATATATGTGCAATAATGCCACAGCTTTTAGAAGAAGCTCCATGTGCCAAAAACAACAAGAATAAACATGTGGTATAATGCTATCCAAAGATAATCTTTATTATTCTACATTTTATCTCCATCCATCCTTTTTTTTTCTGCCCATCTGGGGCTGGCTCGCAGGGTCAGCAGCCTAAGCAGAGAAGCCCAGAACTCCCTATTCTACATTTTACCTGACTATTGTAATTTGGTTCTGGAGCCATCAAACACACTAATATATATATATAAATAAAATTTAAAAAAAAAATTCTATCACACTGCATCATCCAGTGCAGTGTTTTATCCTGTAAATCTGAATATCTTGTTATTCAGTAAATATTACATTAACACTAAAGCCTTAAATCTTAGTGTTGTTATCTTGCAGTTTCTTTAGAATACACTGTAATCTCTTAAGCACCAAGCTTGTTTTAGCATCTAAAAGTAATAACAGAAACTTAAAAAAAAAAAAAAGAAGAAGACAAAAACCCCATGACAGATTATTGAACCTGGGAGATTGTGTAGGTTGTGTGTTTTCTTTTATCTCAGTGTGGTGATTGCATAATGAGATGAAGCTGTGAGGTGATCTATAGCTGTTGGAGATGAGATGGGTCTGCTACACGGTGCCTGCAGGGTTTGATGCAGGATTGGAGTTGGGTGGACTCAGTTTCATGGTATTAAAAAAATCCACCAGCTGACCCGGTACTTCAGCCAGCACGGTCTTTGCCAGCGCTTCCTTCGGGGCCTGAAGAGCAAAAAGAGTGAAGTCAAAAACTGTGAAGAGGAAAATAATTCTACATGTTTTTAACTGATTCCTTGCGTGATTACTGAATACAGCAAGGACAGAGTCATGGAGATGAAGAGAGCTTAAAGGAAAATTCCACATATTTTAATAAACACTGCATTTCAGGAGTTATCTTGACACTTTCTGAGGTTGTAATTCTGTCAAACTCCAGCAGAGTTGATTACATTTGTGAGGCAGGTGGTCTGTGTCATTACAATCTGCAGCTAACATTAATCAAAACCTGCTAAAACACTCCTGGACTGATCAAAGATGTGTTCCACTGCTTATCACTTTAACAAAGTGTCACTTTAACAGTGTTAAGTAAATAGAGGAATTTTCCTTTAATATAAGTCACAGTGCCACACCAGTGCCTTTAACCAGAGCCACAGATCCTCAGTCAGACGGCACAACAGACTTTGTTGTACCAGACTGATGATGAATTGAACGCAGTGATTATTTGTCGCAGTTTTTCCATGCAGGTGAAGCAAAAGTTAGATGAAAGCAGGGTTTATGACTTATGATTTATGAGGTACCCCTATGAAGGGCTAGGATCTTGGGGAGGCTTCAGTTTCAATGAACTGAAGAAGGAGGTCACTTGCTGAGGTAACTCGGCCAATACACTTTGGGCAAGAGCCTGGCTGGGCGCCTGTAAAGAAATGGATAAACAAAGCAAACAGATAAGCTAAAGCTGTTTTCACACATGCACTGTTGCTCTGCATGTTTCTAGACATTACACATTGAGCTGTTTGTGGTAATGCACATGTCAGTCTCAGTCAGACTGGACATTAAATGGCCCTCAGCCTCCCGGCTCTCTAGTAACAATGCACTCATGTAGGAAGAGCGCATGCAGCCACGTCTCCTACATCAAACGGCGTATTTCCATAAAGGAGAACGCCTCACATGCCAGAACACATGCCACCTTGTAGCCCATATGAGGCCACTGTGGGCAGACCCACACAGCCTACTGTGGGTCCTACTACTGGTATGAAATGTAAGGCTCCAGTGAGACAATCCATAGTGTGGACTACACAAAGCAGAGAGGGGCCCAGCATTAGCACACCCAACTTGGGACTCACATGGTGTAAGTGTGGGTTTGCCCTGCCTACACAACCCCACAGTTCACCCACACTTTCACACAATGCCCATTGTTCCTCAGATGTGGAAAATGTGAGAAGGGACATTCTCCGGTTGTCCTAACATGATTCCCGCAACATTGAGTGCATGTGTGAAAACAGCTTAGATGATTTTTAGGCTGAGGCGCAGGCAGTCCCTCACTTTGGATATATATGATTAACTGGTATTGGCTCGAGAAACATCTCTGCTGTTTAGTTTGTAATTTTAAGGTCAGCTTAGAAAAAAAAAAGTATATGCAACATTGACAGTCAGGGGAATCACCCAAAGCAAACATCATCCAGAAGCCTGGTACATATATACATATATTAAAACAACAAAAAATTTTTTATGTTTTTACTGTCACCTACATTTTGAAACTGCCTGAATGGTACAAACTGGACAATGTCTCTCATGGCAGCCTCGCCAGTGAGAGAGCGCAGACAACCATCGTCTCCATCCAGGAACTCCATGGCACTGAAGTCCGCCCCCCCGACCCCGACGATGATGATAGACATGGGCAGGCGAGAGGCGTTGACGATAGCGTTGCGTGTCTCATCCATGTCCGTGATCACACCATCAGTGATGATCAGCAGAACAAAATATTGCTTCAAGAAGACAGCAACAAGAAGAATACAGCTTTTAGAGCAATATGTATGCAAGAAGCTTTTGAATCCTTATCAAAACTCTGATATTTGCTCAGTTCTACTGCTTAGTGCCCCTTGAGCATCGGAAAGCATTATCCTGTAGCTTTGGATCAAGCTATTATCGAATCATCTGCTTCAGTGTGAAGATTATACAGCCATTATATTGACAGGACTCCCCCAAAGGCAAAAACCAAATGTTTACTGAGAGTATAAATGAGGTAGTGAATTCATAACCCACTTCCAAGAAACATGTTTTTTTCTTATTAACAGGACAGCATTTGTGGCCATGATGTAAGATTAATCATTTTAACAAATACAGTACCCAGTAATGGCTTACAAATTCTAAGAGATAACGAAAACTTTGCAGTTTTTGTTTTGTTTTTTAGTTTTGGATTTTGAATTTTGAAAAAATAAAACAAAACATGCAGAGTCAAGGCATTTATGAGTTTGCCTACTCCAAAAGCAAAATGTTTTTGCATGGTTTTCAGGTTGAGTGCTAAGACTCTGACACACTATGATCTTACTAGAACCATTGACTAAAAATATGAATTTGTAAACTGCACTACTCATGACTCATTCAGTGACATTACTAATATCTCTTACTCTTCAGTGCAGTCTCATATCCCACGTGGGATATCGCAAATGCTCACAGGGTTGTATAGTGAAAGGTAACCTACTATGCTCATATCCTCTCACTCCATAATGTTATTCTTGGACTTTACCAGAGTAGCTTTGCATTATTCACACCATAGAACAACGCTATTTATCTTATACCAGGCCTTGGTGCAGTCCCTCAGTTCAGCCACTGGGTGGGGCTTCTAGATTTAGAGAAGTCTGAAGCCTGAGTTGTATGTTAAGCATCCATCAATCTCTTATTATGGCCATTGTTGATGGTCCGCATGTTAAAGCATTAAATTAAATTTCAAATATGAAACCGACAGCTCTTGCCTACAGTGAATGAGCTGAAGAGATGAAATACTCACTGCTGCAGTGGTCTGCTGGAGGGCTTGCTTTGCAAAGCAGGCCACGTGGTTAATAATCGGGGAGAAATTGGTGGGACCGTACAGTTTGACTTGCGGCAGGCAGCTTCTGTAGGCTTCAACCACACCTTCAACACCTACACACACCCCCATACAGACAGCAGAGATCAAACACACTGCAAACTGAGAACTACAGTATACTCAGCTGCATGGCTGAAGTAAGTAATAAAACATCAGCTGCAGTGCATTTATCGGTAAACACACCTGCACAAAATGGATTTGATGGGTTGAAATTGAGAGGAAACTCATGGGAAACCTGTAATATAATAGAATACAACAGAGAAAACTCAGCTGAAATTAGAGCAAACATCAAAAGGTTCACAGTGTGAACTGACAATGTCAAAGCACAACCTTCAGTCTGGTAACAAACAAATAATGGTCTTATTTGGTGCGGGAATTTCTAATTTCATATAATCAGAAACTTTACCTGCCATGTGGGTGGAATCTGGGCTCCAAAGCCAAATGCAGGAAACATCTTATCACTACACATGAAAGACAAACCACAAAGCTTATTTGAATTATGAGCCATAGACTGCATTGCCAATAAGTTGATACAGTTATCAGCTAAGTTAAATGAGACCTTATCATACTACTCTACTTAAGTAGCTTTAAATGTCTCAGTTTACACTAATAATACCAGGTATGTGAAATATATTCCTACCTGTCATAGTCCTGGATGACATTACCCACTGACCAGATAGCAGAGAGGTACTCGTTAACACCCTGAGGACTAATGTAATGCAGCGACTGGGGTGACCGGGGATCCCCATTGGAACCTGTGAAGTCAACGGCCACCTATTGGCAAACATGTAGATGAAGCTATAGAAAACCTTACTGCAAAGATGAATGAATACAAACAGAAAAGAAACACAGAAGATGAGACTCACAGTGAAGTTAATCTGACAGCCTCCCATAATATAATCCAAGAAGGTATACTCCTTCACCACCTACAACAAATATAATGGTCATCAAGTCACTTATATGAAAAAAAGAAAAAAAAAAATTCTTCACAAGAGAAGAACGTTCCAAAAAACAAAAACAAGACAACAAAAAACAGTACCACACCTGGCACAGCTTTACGCTCACGACACCAGAGTTCTTGTAGCCTTTCTTCTTCTGTTTCTTTTTGCTGTTGATGCAATCAAACTCCGCCTGCAAGAACAAAACCACAATAAAGGCCACATTCTGTTACAACTTCAGTGACCAAAGGCAAGTTTTAGCCATCAACTCAAACACAATATAGAAATGTTTGAACTGCCCACATATTGCAGTACTCTCATACCGGAGAAGTATGTGAGGCTTGTTGGAGGTGTTTCATTGTTGTCTCAAAGACTCCGATAAGATCATGTGATCCGTCATTGTCATAGTCGTAACACTCAACCTGAAAACGGGAAAAAACATTTGGTGGTGATCGAGC
Organism: Tylochromis polylepis; assembly: GCA_015107715.1. Taxonomy (NCBI): domain Eukaryota; kingdom Metazoa; phylum Chordata; class Actinopteri; order Cichliformes; family Cichlidae; genus Tylochromis; species Tylochromis polylepis. The sequence goes on from VVHJ01034657.1 coordinate 10,235, forward strand.
TAGCATGTTAAACTGGAGGGGAACATCTTGCTTCAAGGGTCAGTTCATCCAAAGTAGAAATAATAAATAACCAGACTTTGCTGAGAATACTTTCTCTATGGAAATGGGATTATTCTCAGTAACTCGGAGGCCTCCAAATAAAAACTAAAACTATCTGCAGTGCTGGATGCCATTAGAGACAAATGAGAAAAGGTTTAGTGAAGTTCCTCTCTGCAGAAAAACCAAACAGAAGAAAAAAACAACATGCAAAGGTAACATTCAAATGAACACTTTTTAATCCAAGTGTTCTTGAAGAGAGGCGGACATTAAAATGACTGGACTTGTTTGTGTTGTTTTAGACAAACACTTCTATGAGACGAGTGGTAAACTTGATAAAAATGGCTGAACACCTTGCAGAGACACCGCCTCGTTCCCAATCTGCTCCTTTCATGCACACATCACACAGGAAACGATGGAGAGATGTAAAAATACAAATACTTTGATTCACAAATAACTCACTTGTCCTCTATGGTGGGAAAGTGCTTCCTTCCTGACATGTTCGTTTCAGAGGTTAGAAAAAAATAAATGAATATCATCAAGCTAATTTGAAACACGCCAATTACTTTGTATGTTTTGAAGAAGCACTTATTCCGACAGCTCTGAAATCTGTCTTATATCAAAAGCAGAACAGTGAACTTGAACTCAACAAGAAAAATCAGAGTGATTGTAGGTGCCCAGTGGAAGACTGAAGATAAATGTGTAAAATGCTTTCAGAGTGTTTACTTTTATTGACTTCTCCATGTCTCCTCCACAGAGAGACTGCAGGGGGATTCGAAACGGCTTCCATGTTGGATTCAAGTTGTTCTTCACCACCTGAAAAAACAGTTAATCACAATCAGATACGTGCAGAATACTGCAAGTCCAGTCAGCCTGGTTTAGTCAGCATGTCGGTGGAGAAAATGTCACATATGCTCCTTTTATCTCATCTGTGGTTTGTTGTTGCTGTGTCACCAACTGGTAGGCTGACACAACGATGCACAAACTACAGCTACAGTTTGTTATCCAACAAAGGAAATTGTAATATAAAAGCTAAAGTGAGTTCTTGATCAGGTGCTGAAAATTGTTTCAACTGAAGACGTTTTATTGGCCGTTTGGAAACAAGTTATTGAGCTAAATGTTTGAGTATTCAAATGAAATAACTCCAAACTAGGGAGCGCCACATGGAGGGGGGAAAAAAAAAAAATTTCTCCCTCTCTGGAGCTTATTTGGTCTCGAACAAGAGCACAAGCCTTCCTGGAAAGGACAGCTATAAATATACCCTTACAATTGGACCAAAACCGGTTTTCAGTATTTGAGAAACAAAGCACTGGCTTAAGTAAATGCCATGACTCGCTGAACAACAACAATATAGAGTCTGGAGCCTGGCTCCAAAACGGGGTCAATCCCCTTCTCAAAACCCCCAATTTCAAAAGTGAAATTAACAAGTTTACAACCTGGTACAGCAAACAGTTTGTATCAGGCTCTCTAGCTTTAATAATAACTCACCTGTTTTGATTTAGTTAAGGCTTAAAGTTAGGGTGCGGCCTCTTTGACAGGTAGATGAGGACAGACAGCCTAAAGCCGTCTGCTAGGCCTCACCTCCACCAAATCCAGTCACTAAACTGGAGTGTTCTGCTGTTAATGCCTTATGGAACACTTTAATTGTATTATCAGATTAAAAAACAAACAAACAAAAAAACATCCTGTTATGAGGTACACACTGCCAAAAGAGAAGTGTACATAATTCAGCACCAATTAGCAGCTGTGTGTCTGTGCATTGCATCCATACAGCTTCCTAACTAAGCTAGTGTTAGCTAATAATTTCACTCTCTTGCCTAAGTACAGTCACTTCTGGCTCCAAAAAACAATCTCAGGTTTCAAAGCATCGAGTCTTGAATCAAAGGATCCATCTTCTATATACAGTTTATATTTTAAAGCACAAGATTAAGATGGACAAAATGACTACAACAAATCACTTAGCTGATTTCTGAATCCCAACCACAGACTTGGCATATTATACAAAAGCTGTGTTTAACACTTACACCATCAGAAGTTCCTCTTTTCACCCTGAACATTGAGGGTGAAGAGAAAAATCACTGTTCCTCTATCAGAGAAAAGTTAGAGATGAGGACAGAATTATTAGCCCCTCTATAAAAATGTCTTCTTTTTTTTTTTTTTTTTAAGTATTTCCAAAGTGCTGTTAAACAAAGAAATGAACTTTTAACAAAGCTTAGACATCCTAGTTTATTTTGGATGCTTAGGCAAGGCAAGTTTATTTATATAGCACAATTCAACAGCAAGGTGATTCAAAGTGCTTTACAGAGACATTAAAAAACAAAAACAAATAAAAAGCATGATTTAAGATGGAAGAAAG
>VVHJ01034661.1:8197-35011 GCA_015107715.1 Tylochromis polylepis
TGTTTGTGTGTGTGTGTGTGTGTGAGAGAGAGAGAGAGAGAAAGAGAGCTATGACATAAGCCAGGGTTAATCTATGCTGCCTTTCATCAGCAAAACTAATCAAAGTATCATGACTGGCTAAACACGTGGCATGTATGTGCAAAAAACCCTAGCCTTGCTTGTGGGCCACTGTCTTTCTTCTTTACAGGTTCTGACTCTGCCTGTGAGAACTAACTCTGCTTTATTAGCTGACCTTGCCGACTCTGGTTTTCACCTTTGAGACATATTTATATACAATATTTTTGATGGAAGTGGCTTGCTGATTAAGGGCTGTGAGTCAAAGTGAAAGCTCTCTTTGATACTTAATGGAGCTGTGGGACTGAGATTAGGTTCTTAGTGTTTTGAAGGTCCCTCCCTCTGCACTGAGTGTATTAAGTAATTTTAGACCAGTCTCTGGCTGAACTAGCTGTGTTTTTATTGAAAGGTATCTTTTTTATTAATGGCAATTTTTTTTGACTGATTCCAAAATGCTACTCTTCATAGCACTGAGACTGATCTTCTCCTCTCCATGTTAGCTCAGCCTTTGGCACAATCAGAACAGTTTTTTTTCTAAAGGATTGGAATTATCTGGAGTTCCACAGGAGCCCATTCTGGGCCCAGTGTCACTTCCTATTTTCTATGTTTCCACTGGGTCTAAGTAACATCAAGAACTTCCATGGCTACGCTGATGACACAGGTACACCTTGCTCGTGTCGAATAGGACCTCCTTTTGCCTACAGAGCTGCCTTAATTCTTTATGGCATCAATTCAATATAGAGCTGGAAACATCCCTCAGAGGTTTGTAGTCCATATTGACATGAAAACATTACACAGTTGCTGCAGCTCTATCTGCTGGACATCCATGATATGAATCTCCCTTTCCACAAAATGTCAGAGGTCCTCTATTAGATTGCGATCTGGTGACCGTGGAGGTCATTTGAGTACAGTGAACTCCTCACGGTGAAGAAACCAATTTTGGATGGCCAGGGATGACCACATCCATCACTTTGTGACCGATGTGGTGGGCTGCAGCATTTAAATGATGCTCAGTTCGTACCAAAGGGCCCCAAATGTGCCAAGAAACTATTCCCAACACCATTACACCATCACCAGCATGCTCAGAAATCAAGACTCACCAGACCAGACAATGGTTTTCCAGTCTTCTGTTGTCCAGTTTTGGTGAGCCCATGCTGTGGCACCCAGCATGGTCTTGTCCTCCTGTATGTCATCTGCTTCAACGTTTGATGTGTTGTGTGCTCAGAGATGCTCTTCTGCAAACCTTGGTTGTAACAAGTATTTATTTGAGTTACTGTCTTCCTATCAGTTCAAATCAGTCTGTCCATTCTGACCTCTGGCATCAACAAGTTTGCTTGAATCACCTTTCTTGTCCATTCTGATGAACTTAAGCACCTTGTCTTGACCATATCTGCATATCTAAATGCATTGAGTTGGTGCCATGTGATTGGCTGATCAGATATGTTCCTAACAAAGAGGCCAGTGAGTGTATGTCTCGCTAAAGCCAAACAGAAAGAGTACACTTTACCTCAATAATTATTGCCTTTTATTTACTCCTCCTTGCCCTCATAACAGTGTCAGTCACTTTATGTCAGTTTGATCTTATTACTATTATCATTTAGTATAATAAACAAGTCCTGAAATCTGAGCAGTTTTTGATACGTCACACCGTCTTGTTCTGTTCAGTTTAAGCTCAGCTCTGAGGTTAAAACTATTCTTTCATTTCATTCAGCTTTAGCAAAGGTCATCCACACAGATATTACACCCAGATTTGATTACACTAATGCAATTTACTGTGGTGTCATTAAAGAAACACAGGCTTCAGTTTACTCAGAAGAAGAGAATAAAATAAAAAGTAAAATGAAATAATAGTAAAAAACAAAATAAAATATAAAAGAACAAAAGTGACTACAATAATTAAATTTGATTCTCATTTGATTTCATAGCTCTTATACGGTGATTATGCCCCTACTTATGTTATTAGGATTGCAATAAGAAAAATATGAGAGATAGAGTGTCTGATACACAATGAAAGTAGGATTTAGGATACAGAATAAACAGTACGATGTGGATATTGTGTATAGGATGCAGACTTTTTATGGTCACAGTCTGGCTATCTTCTATTCACCTCTCCCATGCCTGTCAGTTAGCAGTAGTATACTGCATTTATGCAGTATATGTTTTTGGTCTTTGCTCTGTACCTCAAAGCCACACGATTACCTTCTTCTTTTAAACACCACAGTACATTGCTTTGTTGGCAGACAAAATGTAGGTGGGGCACTGAATTTTTAACAGCATGAAATTGCACTATAGGCTGCCTTCTGCGTCGTTTGCCTGAAACATCCTAAAAAAACCCCTCTTCAGATCTCAGTAAAAACCTGGAAATCCTTTCATTCCTCTCATTTCGTCTCCTCTTTTGTCTACCTGGGAGAACAAGGTGCTCCTGCCGCATCAGGTAAGATGAAAAGAAACTCTCAACAGCCTGAAGTATTTCCAGATTTCAGAAACAAAAAGATGAAGCTAGACAGATGGAGAGAGAGAGAGCGAGTGAGAGAAAGGAGAAGAAAGAGGGAGATTTACTCACAGCAGTGTATAGGTGTGTAGTGGGTGAAGGAGTATGGTTTCATGTCATTTCATCATTTCCCTGCTAGCAGCAAATCCAATTACTTTTCCCTTTTCCTTTCTATCTCGGAAGATAGCCTGAGTGACAGGACTGATTGGAGTACAGCGCTACCGAGGCAACTGTGCCAACCAGTTGATTGACATAACACTGGCACTTCACTGCTTTCAGACAGGGGGACAAGTGAGACTGGTTAGGCTTCAGGGCATCTCAGAGCTGGTGAGGTGGACCAGAAGTTCACCCGCATTGCTCTTTTGATCCTACATCTGTCCCACTCAGATGTTACCCAAGCAACTCTAGAGCGAGATGCTCCACGATGCTCGACTCTCTTTCAGTATGCGACAGTGACATACCATGCACATACCATCCTGTCCACTTTTTCACTCCTCCCAGCTAACAGCATTCCAACCCCTTAACGGCATCAACCCTTTAAGAAGATAATAAATAAGCAGTATACTGCGTGAATTGAGTCATAATCTGCCCACCATCTCTTATGTATTGTGTCGAATGCTACACAGCATCCTAAGCAGCTTTTACTGGAGGCTACTTTCATGCTGTTGTATACTTTGTACCAGTTTACATTTCTGCTCTAATGCATTTCTCAATAAGACCTTGTGCTTTGTTCTCCACTGTAGTTGTGTGCCAGTTGTACAGAATTTCAAATCAAGGTTTTACAGTTTAAAAGAAAAACTTATATGATATAAATTAATAAAGATATAACAAGTGCTTTCCAAACCTTGGGACTTCTCATGTGTTTAAAAAGCAGTGCCTTCCTCAGACCCCTTGTTATATTTCAGAAGATACATGTGAAAAGACCAGAAAACAGACAGAGTATCATTCCCAAAGAGTGTATTTGCCCAAATGTCTGGTTAAAAAAATGCATACAACAAAACAGAGCAAAGTTTCAAATATTTCGTATAAAGTTGTGATCTTTCCAAAGTCCAAGGAAAGCTTTTGGAAAGTCTTTGGAAGGGGTGTGCTTGTCTGGCTTCCTTCCAGGAAACAGTTGTTTTATTGTTTTTAGATTATTCAGTCATTCTTTTAGATCATCCTCCACAATCAGCACCGGTCATCATCAATTCTGTATGTGAGTCACACATGGCTGTCACTAGTACCTTAATTATAACAACAGGAGTGCCACCAGGAAATGGATGATAGGTTAAAAAGTGATTCTGAAGTGCACCGGTTTAGCTCAGTACGATGAGCAGGTGCCCACATGCCGTATCACTGTGAGCAGCTGGCCCAGGTTAAGGTCCGACCCACAGCCTTTTGCATGTCTTCCTCTCTCTCCCTCCGCTTTCCTGTCAGTTCTTCACTGTACCTATCAAAAGAAATCCTTTTTAAAAGGTGACTCTGAAATGCTAAAAAAACATGTTACAGTGTATGACCATAAAATGTGCCCTTTATATGGAATAATTGATTGTTGCTATAAAGAAAGATAAGTAATGGTAATTGGACTGGTACTTGTATGACTAGTACTCTAGTCATACAGTACTGAGACTCTGCTAGTCTCATTTACCCAAGCACACACATTCATTCAAGTACTTTTTCTATACCTAAGCACTGTGTCTATTCACATTCACATACTCACAATCCAAGAGAGGAAGCAAACCACCAGCTCACTCTACCACCCACATCCAACTCTATCTTCTGAGCCTCAGCCATCCACAAATATTAGCTAAGATAGCTGATAACGAATAACCAATCATTAGTAGTTCTGCAAAAAATTAACAATGCAGAAAAACTCTCTTTTAATGGGGTGTGTTTACACTGGTGTATTATTTTTACTACTTAAGGCTCTTGAGTACTCCAATTCTGAGCATCTCCCAGCAGAATGATTTCCTTTCTCTATGATTATTTTATTGGAGGCTAGTGTTTTATAGAAACAGCAGTGATTAGAGAAAATACATTTAATCTTAATTGTATTTTTAAGGTCAATTAAACCTTTTTTTAAACTATCTAAATTAAGCATACATTATATTGCCCAACATATTCACTGACCGGTCCAAATCATTGAATTCAGGCGTTCCAATCCCTTCCATGGGCACAGGTGTATAAAATCAAGCACCTAGGTATGCAGACTGCTTCTGCAAACTAGAATGGGTCGCTCTCAGGAGCTCCGTGAATTCCAGTGTGGTACTGTGATGGGATGGCACCTGTGCAACACGTCCAGTCGTGAAATTTCCTCACTAGTAAATATTCTACAGTCAACTGTTAGTGGTATTATAACAACGTGGAAGGGACTGGGAACAACAGCAACTCAGCCATGAAGTGGTAAAAATCACAGTGCGGGATCAGTGAATACTGAGGTGCATAGTGCGCAGAGGTCGTCAGCTTTCTGGTGATTCAGTTGCGACACACCTCCAAACTTCATGTCAGATTAACTCAAGAACAGTGTGTAGAGAGCTTCATGGAATAGGTTTTTATGGCAGAGCTGCTGCATCCAAGCCTAACATCACCAAGCACAATGCAAAGCGTCGGATCCAGTGATGTAAAGCACACCGCCACTGGACAATGGAGGTGTGTTCTCTGTAGCGACAAATCATGTCCATCTGACAATTCAATAGATGAGTCTGCATTTGCCAAGAGAACGGTACTTGACTGACTGCATTATGCCAAGTGTAAAGTTTGATGGAGGGGAGGGGGTTATGGTGTGGGGTTGTTTGTAAGGAGTTTGGCCCTTAGTTCCAGTGAAAAGAACTCTTAATGCTTCACCATACCAAGACATTTTTCAAGCTCCCAAGTTTGTGGGAACAGTTTGGGTTTCCTGACTGGTCACCAGTGCAGAACGCAAGAGCAACAGAGACATAGATGTGTAATTTTGGTGGGGAAAAACTTGACTGGCCTGCACAAAGTTCTGACCTCAATCCAATAGAATACCTTTGGGATGAATTAGAGCGGAGACTGTGAGCCAGGCCTTTTTGTCCAATATCAGTGTCTGACCTCACAAATGTACTTCTGAATGAATGGTCAAAAATTCACATAAGCAGACTCCTAAACCATGTGGAAAGCCTTCCCAGAAGAGTTGAAGCTGTTATAGCTGCAAAGGATGGGTCGATATCATCTTAAACGCTATGGATTAAGAATGGGATGTTACTCAAGTGCATATGAGTGTGAAGCCAGGCAAGCGAATACTTTTGGCAATATAGTGTATAAAACACAGGAAAAGTCCTTAGCCCATTATCCACTCTTCACATACCAGTATTCAGTGAATGAGAGCACCTTGGACCCCTTCCTAGAGTTTGAGATGGCCGTGGATGTATTGGCTCTTCAAGCTTAGCAGTAAAACTATAGCTGTCAGAATGATTAAGCCTAATCAAGAAACATGGGATGGGAGGTAATTTAGCATGTGAATGCTAATTAGCACTAGCATTTAGACTGGCAGACGATGATTGAAGCAGCGCATTGGCTGCTCGGGCTGGTTAAATGGCAAAAACACCAGGCTGGTAGAGATGATTGATAATCTTCGGGTCGTGCTGCTGTCTGTTTCCCCCCCGTTTGTGTGTGAGCGGATTACACTTTCCTCTTCCCTCCGATGCAAACTCATAATGAGCAGATGAGCACAACACCTGAACACTCTAATTCCATCTTTATCCCATTAAGTAGAAGTTAGTGGAATAAATTCCTATTAGTTTCTCAGAATACACAACAGGATTTTCTCAAGCCTCGTGTGTGTGTGTTAGAGAATTCATTCATTCACCTATAGCGTCTGCCGTCTACTGTCTCAAAGTGGCACAAATACACACAATTACACTGTTTAGAGCCATATTCATGATTCACTGTGTTCATGCTCAAAAGTATGATTTGAGAGTTTCTGAAACAGCAGTTAGATATTCATACTCTGGGTTTGTGTGTATGTGCACACTTGTTGCTATGATGTATATGAAAGAATATATCAATGTGTCAATAAATGGTTGTTTTTGTGCTGCAGTGTGCTATTCCCTGTAAATGCATGTGTGTAGCTGCTGTTAGAGCCTGTTGAGGGAAGACTAGTGTGTAAATCTTTCAGAGATAATATTACTGCTGTAAGGGCTGCTAGTGTTTGAGTGAATTATCATTGGATTCTCCAAGTCATACTTTCCTGCTGTCCTTGTCTTCGGGTCTTATAGTTTCTCTGCCTACAACAACCCTCTCTCTCTTTCTCTCTTCCCCTCTGCTCCCTGTCCTTCTTTGCTTATATGTCACCTTCAGCTCTCTTTCTCCTAACTGAGGTGGGCTAGATGCCCGCAAATCTGCCTCCCATGAGAATTTCCCACCTCATCTGTGTGTGTATGCATATGTGTGTGTGTGTGTCCTTCTCTCCTTTGCTCCCCATTCCCTCAGTCCACTCCCTCAGCCTCCCTATCTCCTCTATCCATTAGTACATTAGTATACGTCAGCCTGCAAAAAAAAGTGCTGTCTCTGTTGTGCCTTTCATGAGCAGGAGACACACACACACACACACACACACACACACACACACACACACACACAAAGATAGATACAAAGACATACAAGGCTGATAAAACAGTGAGCCATACATCAGCTTGTACTTATATGACCTGATTGTGCGTCTGCTTTAGAGTTGTGTTTGCTTAGGTTGAGACAGGCTGGTTAAATGAATTAGACTTTATTTGTAATGTCTTTGCAGTATATTTCACCGTTTTAGCATTGATCTCCTTTAACATATTAGATATGTATTAATTTAGCATCTAGCCATAATGAAAACTGATAGAGTAGAACTACTGAAACTTGATGCCAACACTGTCTGTAATGCAACTTGAGCACCAGCTGATGTTATTTGAAATGTAATTGTTTTAATGTAAGTACTGGTTAATGCATCTTTGAGCCTACAGTATAGCCACTGTTAGAGCAGTGATACTCTTATTTAGCATTTTTCTGTATTATTGTATGCTCTTTAACTTACAATATAAAGCACCTTGAAGTGACTGTTGTTGTGTTTTGGCACAGTATAAATGAAATGAAATTGATTATTTTACACTGTGAATCACATTAAGCTACAAGTATCCAAGAATACAAATATGCAGTTAGAAATGAGGAGGTTTCTGTGAAATGTGTAGTCTTCAGGCCCAACCAAATTCTGTCAGGCTAAGAGCATCTCCCTTTGGAGTGATTAAAGGTTTTATACAAGTTTTCCCCACTTGATTAGGTCAGGATTATGTGTTTGAAAGACAAGAGTTTTAATGAAGCTAAATGAGCCATTTTTCAATGCAAACAAAGGATAGTTAATAGACAGGGCAAATTTTTAAGTCGATCAAAAATGTTAGATAATTTTCCAGTTCTTCAAAAGACTTACAAATGGAGTTGTTCCAGCCAAATATTTAGAGGACGTGATATTGAAAGCAGAATGGTATTCAAAATAACAAATGCAGTATCCATCTATATACTGTATTTTGAGGGAGACAGGCAGTACTTTCTTCTTTCTGTCTTTTTTTTTACTACCAAATTGAAAGGATGGTGTACCGGAATGCATTAGTTTGAAAATGAGTCATTGAGACAGTACATTAGAATGGCTTCCACCTGAGACAAATAGACAGTAGGTGGGGAAAAAAAGGGGGGAGAAACCCTTTTCTTCAAAGCCAGTGCTGCATGACATCAGGATGGAGCGATCCAGAAGCAGTCCTCTGCTGGTGCTGCCAGACTGATCTGAAATACAACAGCAGGATGTTTGCCGTGTCCGGGACAGAGGCTGATATGATACTGTTCTGCATCACTTATTGGAGGCAGTCGCTGCTAATGTGCCATTGTGGTTGTAGGTTCAATTCCCAGGTGGGCTATCACTTCATATGTATTACCCCCTATGTCCTTGAGCAGGGCATTATCTCAGCATTCCCTCTGGAGGAATATGGCTCGGCATTAATGGATGGGCGATGTGCATGGAGAGCTAGATGGATATATTAGTGAGCTAATGAATCTTTGATAAGTGGGAAGTCTTTGTGGGTGTCAAGAGACAAAAGGAAAGATTACAGCTGAACCTATCAACTACGAGATGGCTTTTATTCATATAAAGTCTTTGCAGCATCTGACATTGGGATTTCCATTGTGCGGCATGGCTATGTGTGTGTTGGTTTTATGTGGCAAAGCTCTCTGGGAAAGAGGGGGATTGCCGGTGTTTTGGAAATTCTACTGCAAAAAGTGTTTTATTTATTCATTGTACTTTAGAGGATAGATAATAAAAAAAATCATCTGTTCCTTAGCATATACTAAAATTATTTAAATACAGTTTCAGATGAACAACAACACATGACATATTAACACCATGTCATTATTTATTGTCTCCCTCTTATCACCCCAAACCGGTTGTGGCAGATAGCTGCCTCTCGCTGAACCTAGTTCTGCTGATGGTTTCTTCCTGTTAAAAGGGAATTTTTTGTCTTCTTCCCACTGGAACCAAACGCTAGGTCAGCCATTCTGTTGTCGATTTCCTACTGTGTTTGGGATCATTGCCCTGATGCATAACTGTGTTTCAGCCAACTTTTAGCTGTCAGATAGACAACCTCATATCTGACTCTAGAATACTTTGGTATACAGAAGAATTCACGGTCAACTCAATAACTAAAAGGTCCCAGGCCCAAATTGTCAGTCCTCCACATACATAGTTGATAGCTTGGTTGTACCCAAAGTCTTTCTACTGATATGCCGTGCATATGTTAAGATTTTAAAACACTTTCCTCGGGTCTTGAATTCTCCCTCAGGCATGCAGAGACTACACCGGAACCCAGTAGTTACAAAAACTTTATTTTCTCACTCATAACATGTCCTTAGGAACGGGAGATCTGTTTCAGCGGGTTGTCCATCCGCAATCTCAAAAATCTCTTTGTGAACATTTTATACAGCCAAACTCAGTTGTAAATCCTCAGTGAAGTGTAATGTTCGTGTATGTGCGTGCACACCTTGCGTGCCCGTGTGTGTGTGATTCCCGCCGGTACCATGAAGTGCCATCTCCGCTTAAACACAGTCCCTGAGGATTTTCCACTCACTGCATAGATCCCTTTGTCTTAGATCAGCTACAGGTGTTGGGAGAGGGGTCTCCTAATTTATGGCACCCAAGAATGTCTCTGTCTCTTCTCTACTTCTCTAAGTAAACTACTTTTATCACTTCTACTTCTAAAGTGAACTACAAATATTTAATTCATTTCTAAATCCTAAAATGAGCTGCAAATATTCTCAATTATAGCCAAACAAATCCACTTTGGTCTTATCTGTCCAAAGAACATTGTTCCAGAAGTCGTGTGGTTTATTCGGATGCACCTTTGCAAACCTAAGCTGTGCTGTCATGTTCTTTAGAGTCATTCTCCTGGCAACCCTTCAAAACAACATATATTTGATCAGTCTTGTTCTAGTTGTACAGTCATGATCATTAACATTTTAACATGCTAACTGAGGTCTGTAGAGTCTAAGATGTAGCTCCTGGGTTATTTGTAGTTTCTCTGAGCATTGCACAGTCTGAATTTGAAGTGAATTTCCTGGGATCTCCACTCCTGGCAGAATTTTTAGCTCTTGAATAATTTTTCTCAGAATAGAATGATGGCCTAAAGTTGGTCAAGAAGAAGGCGACAAAAAGGGACAAAAACTGTGGTCTCTGTTGTGAGTGACGAAATGATTATGTCACCATCAACCACTCTAGTGTTCAACAATGGTCTGTTTCGGCCTTTGTCAAAACAGTCCATTGACCCCTAATGTTGGAAAAACTTCAGTTACTGTGCACATGGACACAAATTAGTAGATGAATTGCCACCAAACTGTGTTGGCCTTGTCTAATTAAATTCTGCAACCTGGTGGGCATATTGCTAATATTAATACATGAGACGAAAACAATTAAATCAAGTGAGTAATGAGTTCCAGTTTCCCTCTTCCAGTAAGGCCATTACGATGTAATTCACATGTGGCTATAGTATGAACACAACATCCGTTGACTGGAAAGGAAAAAGGTGTACCAAGTTTAAAGAAAAAAAAAAGCAGTGTTAACCCTGTGACCTTATAAATCAAGGTCCGTAACCTGTGTAGACATCACCAGTCCCAACACCGAGGCAGAATGTCCCTGCTGATAGGGCATGTACGGCCACGAGTCCAGACAAACACGCATATGTAGGATGTTCAGCAACAGCCAGCGATGCGCTCGGACAGCTGTTGAGCTGACGACTGCTGTCAGGTGCCAGTGGCCTGATTCATGCTGGCCGACCTCCTCACATCACAACATGTGTCTACACAGATATGGGAGGTGATGGGCGGACATTTGTCTGCGTATCTGGCATGCATCTGGAGAACAACTGGCACGTTGGGTGGGTCTGGTGTGTGTTTTGATTTGTGTCTATGCCGGTTTGCTTGATATACAGAAGTCTCGGGCATCTTGTACTAGAATTTAGAAAAGATGCAGATTAGCAGGTGTGTTTTTTCGTCACCTTCGGCAGCAAGGTGGAGATGCCTTCTGGATGGATGTGGGCTCATGTGTGATTAGTGAGCAGAAAAAGAAGAAACAGAAAAAAAACCCATTTCACTGTGCGTTATGTTAATCTGTTTCACATCTAGGGAAAGATGCAGCCTGCGTGGGTGTTTGTATACATGTGCATCTGATTAGAGGGCGCATGCAGGAAAGGATGCAGGCTCTGTGTGTGTGCGTAATGAGATTGCAGAGGGTCGATTTCCCATTTGTTTGTGTGTAAATGTGGGTCTCTGAGAGATACTGATCCTTAGATTATAGGGAATCTCACTGAGTGTGTGTGTGTGTGTGTGTTCATCTTCATCAGTGCATTCTGTGTTTGGAGTAGGAAGTAATGCGCGTTTACATATTACAGCAGCTGTGCTTTCTTCATGTATAATGGGAGCTGCCCACCTGATGCCAGGGCAGCTGCCACACAAACAGCCCACAGCACTTACACACACTCACACACACACGCACTCAAATGGTGCCAGTGGAGTTTTTTTTTTTTTTTTTTCTTTTTGATGTGTGCTCGCTGCAGAGGGGAAGAGAAAGGGGCAGCTGCAGTATAAAGCCTTTATCAACTGTTCCCCTAGACTATCCCATCTGTCTATCCATTAATACACACACACCCATACACTAATGCATACACATGGCCCTTCTGTTGTCTTATCAGTCACACATGGCGTACTTCACACTCAGCAGGGTCTGTCACGACAATGATGCTTGTTCTTGGATGTCTTCCGTGGGGAAAATACGTGTTTTTGTCCACTATGTATGATACCATGAAGCACCGTTTGTCTCATTTTCTGTTAAGATAGTGAGCACTAGTTGCATTTTGTGCTTTATTATTTATTCAACGAAGTTAAAGATAGAGATGGAACCAAAGGAGTTAAAGTTTCTAGGAACTGGACATATAAGCACCCAAAGATATTCGCTCATCAGATTTTTGAATGAGACATATTTACCAGTTTGTTACCTGTTGAAGATCAGCTCCTGGCTGCTGGGGTGAGTCTCACTCTGGATTCTTAGCTAGGTTTTACATTAGCATGCTGTCTGTGCAGATGGTTGCAATGGGCCGAAGTTGTGTTAGCAGTATAATGTGGCTATTTCTGTCCTGGATGCAGTTTGCACTTTACCATCGCAACCTTGGCCTTCTGTGCAATTAAAAATAAGTAAAAATAGATAAAAGTAATGTCCATATCTCTGCACCTGAAAAGCTGTTTTGTGCTACCGTGCCACCATTTTCCTCCTCCGGCACACAAACTGAAATCAGCCGATTGTTGTGGAAGTGCGCAGGAAGAGAAAAACATATTTGTCTGATTTTTTTCTTCTTTCTATCTGCCCAGCATTTAGATAACTGAAGAACCTTCGTAACGCAAGTTATGACATAATTTAACTGTAATTTTTATAATTACTGAATTTAGTACAGTAACATGTTACTGAACAATGTAAGGTGATCATTTAAGACACCTGGTTGGTAAATGTCCCATGCTCAAACCGAATTGAATGAAAAGTCACAACAAAGTTTGTGACTTTCTGGGTGGAGTGGGCAAGTCACTTAGATGGTTGGTCGAACGGGGAACCTGATTGGCCTTGGATGGTATAGTGGGAGTTCCAGATTCGGTCATGATCAAGGGCTCTAGAGGGTTCATAATTGATGATAAGAGGCCTCTGGCAGAGGTAGATACTGAGAAGGTGCTGAAATACAGCAGCTATGCGATGTCCCAAGACATCGAAGTCTTTGGTTTTCCAATGGATGCAAGGGACAAGTGGTTTGGCAACAATGATGGTCTGCTACCCATGAGTTTGGGAATGAATAAGGCCATGACAAAAGAGATTGCAAAGACCTTGAGCAGGAAGGTCTTACTGCAAACAGTAGACCTAATTAAGGTCTAAGGTCTGAAGTCTGATCAGCTCTCCATGCTCCGATGTTGGGTCACACTTCCCAATGAATTCTGCTTAGTCGCCTAGATTGTGGATGGGCAGAGATGAGAGGCAACTATGAGACCTGTATCTTAAAAGATGACCTTTTCATGGCTCTCGAAATGAGGAAACATTCGTTCACACTTCCCAATGAAATCCGCACCAACACTTGTCGTGCCATATGATATTGTCCGTGATAGTATTGATATAAGTTTTATGTGATAAAAATGGTAGATTTGATATAGCATTCCCTATTGTGCACAATGATGACAGAAGCCCAAAAATGTCTGAGAGCGAGAGCAGTGTGTCAATATCCGATCATGATTTAGTACCTAAAAGGCGAGCTACTTCAACAACCTCACAAAAACACTGTTTAGGCTACTTTTGTGCCTAAATTTGGATTATGCTGTCTCATTGTACATAATGCTATGTCACTACTATTGCACTATAATGCTACTGCTTCTGCTGCTGCTGTTGGCACCTTGTATCAATAGATTCACCCTTTGAATTAGGTGTCTGTCATCACTGAAAGCAGGACATTGGAAAAGAAGGATAGAAAATGCCCTTCATTTCTTTCACCAATAAATGCTGCTGCCTGCACAAGCTGCAAGCACTGATAAAACATTGTTCTCTGTATTGTCATAAATATCATTATGGCAAATCTCTTGAAAGGTCTTCTTATAATTTCACCCACCCTTAGTGTTGAGTGCTTGTGCACTGTATGAAAACTTAGTGAAGAACCTTCTGTATGCATATGAACTATAGCTAGAAACATATTTGATTTTTTTGGACCAATTCCAATCCCAATATTTAGGACAACTTTACACATGCCAACATTCTTTATGTATTGCACACCGTTTTCACCATTTTCTTTGCATACCCCTAAAGAGTTCGTCTGGTAAAGTGTGTGTGGTGCAGTAGCATTAGGTATACTGTAAAAATGGGCAAAATGTGCAAATCTAAGGACTACCAGAGCCGTCAAACTTTGTGGAATGCAAAAAACCCCCCCAAAAAACTGAAGTAGATCCAGTGAGAAGGTGCTTGGGAAGCCATTAAAGAACATGTGGGAAATAATGAAAATTGATTAGAAAGGCTGAATAGCTTCCATAAATTATGGAATAATATTTTTACTCGAAATGGCCATCACTAGTATATGTATGATTTGTTAATAGTATTAAAAAAAGAAAATCAATCGTAGTTTATTTGCTTGCATTTAACATGCAGTTAGCAATTTAAAATGAAGATCCTGCCTGACTCCGCACCACCGTTTGCTCAGCTGTAATGTGTACTCTGCTACATGTACTGCAGACAGTGGAACTGGAAATGAAAATGGACTGGCATTTAAATAGCACTTTCCTAGTATTACTGACTACTCAAAGCACTTTACTCTACAAGCAGTATTTACCCATACATTCATACATCACGTTATTAAAAGCACTTTATCTGCCTCACACTGCTGAGAGTATTTAAATAATAGAGTTGGAGCTGCTCTGCTGGGTAATCTGTATGGTGACATCACTTCTAAATTACCCCAAGCATCTTTTTCTGCACTATTTTCTGCAATCAAAGTTTTCAGATCAGCTCACATCAGACTGTATGTATGCTGACACCTGTTTATCTGTAATAGGCCAAAAAACCATCAGTCAGGCTCTAAAAAGATTATATAGTATGAAATTATATCACATTGGCCAAGTTTTGTGCTATATTAGATTAGCTCTGCAGCTGTTCTTCCAGAAAGTCATAACACTCTGTTTCAGTGTGATTATCAAAATTCTTCCAAGTCTTGTTAAAAGGAGATTCTGGCCCTTTTTCTTTTCTGCCTCAGATCTGTTTCATTTTGCGGTGTGGTTAGTAGCTTGCTTTCATTTGTTCAGTATATTGTTGTTTTTGCCCATTTGTTGTCCTACATTCTTGGTTTCCCTGCATGTTTTTTAGTCCAACTGGCTTGCTGGCCAGGCACAAGGACATTGTGTGGCTCTGCACCCATATGTTAATGAGGTAGAAAGAGACAGATGAAGAACCTTGAGAGTTGGTCGAGGTCAAGGGGATATAATGAAATAGAAAATAAGGTTGAGAGTGAGAGACAGAGACTCAGAGATCGGGAGTCGAGGGTTGTCCTTGATGGTGTTTATGATATTGATTGCCTGCTCTCCAGAGGCATCCTGATTTCTGATTTGG
This sequence comes from Tylochromis polylepis, assembly GCA_015107715.1. Classification (NCBI taxonomy): domain Eukaryota; kingdom Metazoa; phylum Chordata; class Actinopteri; order Cichliformes; family Cichlidae; genus Tylochromis; species Tylochromis polylepis. The sequence continues at coordinate 23,374 of VVHJ01034661.1, forward strand.
ACACTTGTGAACAATGTGATTGCAGCGAGAACATCTAATGTCTCGAGTGGCCTCTGCAATCAAGAACAATGACCCTTAACTCTTTGCAAACTCTCCCTCTTTCTCCATCTCTTCAGCTCTCACATGCACATGCTTACTTGCATGCCTATGTAAAGATGTGTCTTGGATCTAGCACATTTTACTTTGAAGTTGTCACATTTTTGAAACACGCATTTCTTCATATGAATACAACCTGCTGTTTTTGCACAAATGAGTGGTAGTTATAATTTGAACATGTAGAGATGAAGAGTGGTCGACAGATATGCTTTACTTTTTTTGAGAACAAAGAAAATTGGGTGCACCACTCTTTTAAAGTGTAAGGCGTGTCTTCTCTTTGTCTAGTCTTTGGCACTCATGATGACATGATGACCACGGCCATATTTCTAACTTACAAATATAGAGGTAGGCAGGTAAATTTATTAATTTTTTTATATGTGTCTCTTCAAGCTATTATCCCTCGCTCTTTTTTCCCCGTTATTCCCACTTGCAAACCTCCGCACTACAGGTGGGTCTTTGCTTTGGTGTTAAGTCAGCAAACAATAGCTGTCAAGAAAACCCTAATTACTTTTTGTTACTTGTAATCACATAAAACGTTTCATGGTTTTTCATTTTAGTAAGTTTATATATATATATATATATATATATATATATATATATATAAAACAAGGCCTGTAATGCTTGTTCAATCACTAAAAATTTCAGACATTTTGCGTTTAACAATCTTACGTGTACTGTCATCACCTAATCCTGTTGAACATTGCAAATATGATTATGTGATATGGTGTACGTGGACATTATAGATATATAAGGTTTAATACCCAACGGGTTGCTTCATGGCATGACGATGGTCACCGAAACATTGTCTTCTTATTCCTACAATGTTGTTGTAGGAATGCTGTGCTATTTTCTGGACTTTTTTTTTACAGTGGCTTATTTCGACAACTTGATCAACAATCAGCAGGCATCAAGACTAGTTCGTTCATCTAAGAGGAGATGGGGGCATACAAACATACGTACATACATTATAGAATGATTTACTGAACATGACCAAAAGCTCAAAGAATTTTTTTTCTTTGTTTTCTTAATGTTTTCAAAGACTATCTAATTATGAAGCTTTTGAAGTATGGAAAAAGCCAACATGCAAACATTAAACAGAGAAAAGTAGACGAGCAGACATGATGAAAAACTACATAGGCAGGTTGATGGCGAGAGAATGGAGGACAAAGACCTGGTGTTGTTCAGCCATCTGGTGTGTGTTTGCATGCGTGTGTATGTGTTTGTGTGCTTGCATCTCTTGTATCTTGATACGGTGGAGAGAATGACTTAGATTACCAAGACTGATATCAAAGCCACACTCACGGACACGCTCCAACTGCCAGCCCTGCGCACATGCTCACTCTCCCTCTCTCTCTGGAGCCTTTTGGTTTGCACTGGGTAGCATACAAAGCCTTTAGCTAGAAGACAGCAGTCCATTGCTGGTTTGTGTGTGTGTGGAGGGCTCCCCTCTAATTGAAGTGTACAATGAATTGGCAGACGGCCTGATGTTACATAGTCATATGAAGGGACGAGAAAGAGAGAGAAAGAGACAGAGAAAGAAAAGAGAGAGGGATGGGAGGGGGATGTACTTAAAGGGAAGGGATGGATTATTTGTTGAAAGCAGTGATGGGATAGAAATTGAGGAAAAAACAAGATAGAATAATGGGTGGAGGTGGTAGAGGATAGAGAAGAATAAAAATGTGCAACAGCCAGCAGTGCAGTCAGTCTATTCTTGGTGGAACAAAATTGGATATTACTTGGTATGTCTGGAGATGTACAGTACATCTGAATGGCTCAGGCATATATTTCATAAGGATATAGCTTTTATCTTTTTTATGAAAGCAAAATGAAATAATCATGAAGTCATCATGGGAATTGTCAAAGGCGTGGACCCCTTCTCTGAAAAAAATGAGGCAAAAAGGCATTCTTAACTAGCTTAGCAGTGTCAGTCCACGGTGCGCCCACAGGTGTGCGGATAAATGTCACTGGATTTCTTTGATACTAAACAAAACTTAAATATTTCATGATTCACTGACAGGTTCTGCAGCTATTAAGGACATTTTTTTCCCCGTGATTTCTATGAGGGCTTATTCTCAGTGGACAATTGACAATCTAAAATACATGTATTATTCATGTGTGTTTGGATTAGACTCGCTTCTTAAAAGAGTAAGACTGTTGATGCAAATTGTGGCAATCAGACACTAAGTGCCTTTACCGTATCCATCAGTTATGTGTCTCAGCTAGTGCAGCACTTCTCCAACTGCTGACTTTTTTTTTCTTGCCATTGGAGGAGTGGTAAGGTGTGGACATGATTTGTTGCCTGTATGTGTCAATCTTGCTTTCGGGTGTTCAGCGTAACACACATGCACATGTGAACGTACACAAATTAACACCCCATCTCCAAAATGAGAAGACTTAATCCACTCAGGCTTGTCTTTTTCCAAAGTATATGTGTGTGTGTGTGTGCGTGTGCAGGATTTGGTATTGCGCTCCTGATCACCTGCCGAGCTGAGCACGAGTCAATTAGCCCTTTTGAAAGCATCAGGCATTTAGCTAGACTCTGCGTATGTGTGTGTTGTGAGCACCATTTACACCTCATGGCAAAACTCTTGAAACTGTTTGTTAGAGGTGTTAGAGTTATGTTGTATAATGAGGGGTTTCTTTGTGGTGTACATGCACAGCATTAAAAATAGAAAATAGATAGTAGCACAAAATTCATGCAGTTCATTGCACAAGTTTTTTTTCTTGGTTAGTCTATTGACTTTATTTTTTCCTTTTTAATCTTTGACTTTAGGTTATTTTTTTAATATGTTTAAGTTATCTTGTTAGGTGTCAGGTTGGGGCATTTTTTCTTATTATCGTATCACGGTGTTTCATATATTCTACATCTCTGCAGTCATGGCTTTTGTGTAATCTATTTCTCCTCTCCCTTTTATTTAGTTTACATTACAAGTGCTGTGCACACATATACAGATACAGGCAAAAAAGCAGAACTGAGCAGTGATGGTTAAAGCCGCAGCATTAAACAGAACATCGGCTGATGAGCCAAAGCAGAAAGGTTAATCCATCAGATTACAGCAGATTACAATGCACCAGGGAAGGCTGAATGGGAGATTATGGCAAAGAGATGACGACTAGAATAATGGGATGGGCGGATGGTGGAGCGTGATAGAAGTTAAGGGATCAAGGACTGATAAAGTGGATTTAGCACTTTTTTTGGCTGTCTACTTGCCCGCTAGTTTCTCAGTAAAAATACACTAAATACTGAGCAGGTTGGCCATGGCCAATTTTGTACTTGCTGTGACATGACTCAGTAGTTAAAAATTAAATGCCTTCAATATTGCTGTTTTTCCTCTGATGAAATTCATTTTCATTGCATAGAAGGGCGCAAACAAGTAATTTTGTGTGGGACCAAATGTAGAAAAAGTGCCTTCCAGGTAACATTATTGCTATAAAACATACATCTCAGTTTTAACACCATATCATTTCAGTGAAATAGAGTAGGAGGATGTATTAGATAAGATAGGGCTTTATTGCAATAGCACACAAACACTACTACAGTGAAATATAGGTTTAACATCTAACCAGATAGTACAAACAGCAGGAAAAAAGACACAGCGAGATAAAATAGCACTGAGAGAATAAATTCATTTAAAGAATAAAGACACATCAGTGGGCAGAGAAACAGTAAATGGGTAGAGGTATAGAAAGAAAACAATACACAAAAATCTAACAAAGCCATCTTGTTTTGTTTGTGATAATAACAAAGTTTAAAGGGGATCATGGAATCGTGATGTATACTGGTTTTTGCTGTTATGTTGCTGTGTAATATATTTATTTTAGTTTTTGTTTTACTCTTATATCTATATATAAATGTATATATAAGTTTTTCTTATAATCTTACATCTATGTTAGAATTGGGGCTGTCAACGTTAACACGTTAACGCAGATTAATTCGTCATCACGATTAACGCGATTAAAATCTTTAACACAATTAACCCATCTGGAGCGCAGAATGGACAAACTTTGGACAAACTGCCCGAAATGCATTGACAGAGACATTTCAGGGATTTTGAGTCATTCTGCACTCCAGATGGGTTAATTGCAGTAAAAATTTTGATCGCGTTAATCGTGATGACGGATTAATCGGCGTTAACGCGTTAATGTTGACAGCCCTAGTTAGAATATGTTAGGATGTTTTTTATATTTAATATTTTTAGATTTATTATAAACGGAGTTTATCATAAAAGAATCATCTGATTTCAAAGTGCTTTAAGTCCGCAGCTGTTCGCCGATCTTTCTGTGTGGAGTTTGCATGTTCTCCCTGTGTTTGCGTGGGTACTCCAGCTTCCTCCTACAATCCAAAGGCATACAGTTAGTGGGGTTCGGTTAATTAGTAGCACTAAATTGCCCATAGGTGTGAATGTGAGTGCGACTGGTTGTCTGTCTGTATGTGTTAGCCCTGCGACCTGTCCAGGGTGTACCCTGCCTCTCGCCCTAAGATAGCTGGGATAGGCTCCAGCCCCCCCCCCCCCCCCCCCCCCCGCGACCCTGAAAAGGATAAGCGGTAGAGAATGGATGGATGGTATTTATTTGTTATGTTTTATTAATCCAATAGCGAGCCAATGCACCAAAAAACTAAAGCCGATCTACCTTCTGGAGCATGCTCTTTCTAGCTTATCCCCCTCCTTCTGATTGGGTGGCCTTTGTAAACAAAAGGTTTGAATAGCAGGTGATTTGTCTGCTGTGTTCATATCCAGAACAACTGGATTGCCTTGAAAAGTGTGTATTTGCATTTTAGCTTCAGTATTAATAAATGAATTAATCAGGATTCATCTAAGTGCCAAATCTGGCCTGTGTCTAGGGTAAAAACTGACCAGTTTGAGTTGTGAGAACTTGCATTGATGTTTAAGATTGTGCCAAAGGTGATGAAAGAATCTGTTAGAAATGGTAAGCTTTAAAAAGACGTAAAATTACATCATTTTGACTATTAAAAAATATTCTGGTGAGGCAGGTCTCTTTTAAATGGTAAGTGTTGACATTTTGCGCTGACCCCACACTGTGACCTTTAAGCCATGAGCGAGTCACGCTAGTGCTAAATGGAATCACGAGACCTTTGAGACTTCTAACCAGGTCCCTGGACCACACAATGAATACCACACCATATGGCTTAATCACACGGTAAGAAACAGGAGCCTCCGATGGGACACTGGTTAAAGCAATGTGACTGTCTGATAGAGTGTTAAACAACAAGCTCCTGTTATTTTAACGACAACGGCACAAGACGTACTTATCTTACATTTCCCATACAGTTATACCATGAAGCACGTTCTTTTGTTTATTTGGCCAAAGACTATAGGGTTGGACTATCTGGGTGGCCTACAGCAGCGATACACTTGAGTAACAATATGGTCACAATTTATGCTCAGTTAAACATTATCCTTGGGGGCCTGCTAATGCACTTGCAGGGACCCCATTTGTTGTCTCCAGTGCCCAGTTGGAAAGTCACTGGACAAGAGAGTATATCAAATCAGCAAAGTGTTCTCATTCTGTACATAAAGGCAGCAGATGTATCCCTTCATTTTTAGTGTCAGCAAATTAGCTAATATTCTTGGCTATTATACAGGTATGCAAAGGTCTTTTGGACTTTAACTTTCTATGGCTATTATTTTGGTTCTAAAGAAGAGTAACTAACATGCACTCATATCTGGTCTGTGTCGCTGTGACGGTTCCAAGGCAGACCCCACGACACGGCCATGTTGCTCCACATACTTTTATTCAAACACAAGTCACACACGATACACTCTTCACGGTTGCTGCTAAACAACACCGGCTGCAGCTCTCCCGCTGCCAGCCGCACATAACACCAACCCCCACACATGACAGTCAGGACCCTTTTATGACTGGCGAGGCGTGATTACTGATGCCGTGCAGGTGAAGCCATCTCCACCGCACGGCACTGCAAGCCACGCCCCGCCACAGTCGCCTTAGATAGATGTGGTTTTTATTACTTAATTGAGTAGCATGAGAATTACAGATCTCATTAAAGCACAGCAACTAAGGAAGAAGTTGAGTTAGAGCGGACTGATGGAAAGTGGTCGATGAGGGAATAGAGACGGAGGAGAAAAAAGTGGAGAGATTAGGGATGAGAGGGCTCTCCACATCCTCCTGTATCTGTCCAAACAGCTTGCAAGCCAGCCAAAAGTCTCGTCATCTCTCTCTCTTTCTCTCTCATTCTTTCTGTCTTCCCCTCTCTGCCAGACTGATGACAGAATGTGGAGAGAGGGATTAGAGAGGAGAGACTCATGGAGATGGAAGGATAGCAGCTTCTGGAACGCCATTGCTTTGTTAACTTTTGGAGATAGTTTTGTGCTTGTGTGTGCGTTTGTGAAACCCATCCCCATTTCTAGGGTCTCAGATGCTACTGTTCTCTCAAAGCAGGTACCCTTGTGTTACTGCGATGGTGAGACTGGGCTCACACCCGAATCTCATATGGACACTTGACCAGATCCCACTGGCGTGCCCTTAAGCGTAGTTCAGAATTTCAGCATGCAGGGTTGATGATGTGAATGGAGGACCGAAGGCGAGAGATATGAGGGTACTTAAGCATCATGCCAACTCAAAAAACTACAACAATATAAACCTTTTAGGTGGAAAGCACTCATGCTATATTTTGCTGTGTAGAATTACAGAATTGTTTGCTGTAGACCTATATGTATGGTTATATCTACATTCTGTACTGCAGCTTATTATATTATGTTTGCATGAATGCAGACGTGTGGCCTTTATCAGCAGTTGTTCAGTTACCAGTGGATGTAGAGACTTAGGCTGTCTTACTATACTTTCGTTGTGATAGTGACCTTTAGTGGTAATTGTAATTAGGTGTTGGTAATTGAGGTGATGTGGCCACAGAGCCACAAAGTCAGTGAAGGGAGGAGATTGGGGTGGATGGCTGGGTAAAGGAAACACAGAAAACTTTTGTTTGTTTAAGTTAGAATTCAGGCTCATCTTAGTCCTTAACTGAATTTTGGTGTTTAATAGATGTAACCAAGCTGTTTGTCCTGAAACCTAATAAAAAAGGTGAAATGTTCTAATATGGTACCATATCACACTCTGGACACAACACTGTGGGGTGTATTCACAGGGTACCTGTGTGGTAAGGTATCATATAGTCATGGTTCTTACAGAATCCTGATGATGATACAAATGATAAGTTTATTATTAAGGGGCAATAAAGGGGCAGTTTTTATCAGTGAGCAAAAGCAGCTCACTAACCATGTTAATTATCTCTCAGATGTGTTTTTGGACTAAAGCAAGACATCTTACAAAGAAATGAATTATAGCTGGCCATGCTAATGACATAATGACAGTTATTGCTTTGTGTTAATTATGCTGATTTAAATTTTTTCATAATAGTTTGGTCATCATGAAGAAAAAGTGTCACTGTGGACAATGAATGCATTATCAATTTAAAAAAAATAATATATTTAATATTCGCATTAGTATTCCAATAAAAATAATAATATTTCTTACTAGGCCTCTTATACTGTGCTACAGTTTTATGCCATGTATCACTGTAAACACCGCTTATGGTTTTAGCTAGGAACAAAGAGCTCTTTCACTTAAACTTTTAGAGCTAAATTGAAAAACTCACGTGAGTTAGGTGTTGTAAAGCCAGGTAACCCAAACAGAGACAAAGCGGGCTTTACTTACTTTGTGCTAAAGGCCACATTTTGATTTGCTTGTATATGGTTTGGGCACTGCTATTGCTATATTATTTTGTAAAAGTAAAGGACAAGACTAAAGGTGCATAGCAAGCTTGATTTGTAAGGCGGCAGCAAACTGCAGTGTTCCTCCTTGGCTGGTCAGCCATTGAGAATTGTTTACTTCTGGAAGAAGAAGGGGAGAAAAAAAGGAGCGCTGTGAAACATTCTTAAATCATCAGTTTGCCTCAGGGCCAGAGCCTGTAAACTGGGTTCAAAAGGCGAAAAGCTTCACTTTTGGAGCTCGTGGAGAGCTGGGAACAGCGGGGTCAAAGGTCAACAGAAAGGAAGTTTAATAAAGAAAGGAAGGGTGAGATATGGATAGCAGGAAGACATTTGATTGATTGTTTCCTGTCTGTGTCTCAGTCTGCTCTCTCCATTCTCTCATCCCTTTCTACTGCCGGGCTACTCTGTCCATGTCACTGTCTTAAATGGTTGTTTATTAGGAAGTACGTTGCCATAGCAGTGTATAAAATAGAGAAAAAAAGACTCACAAGTCAACCGTTTGGTAAATTATCTGGCTTTAAGACTTTTATTCCACAGCACTAAATAATCCCCAATATTAGAGTAATGTGAGGTGTTATAAAACTCGGAATAGGTGTCAATAAAATCATTCAGAACACAGGAAAGGGGAAATCACACAGAGTGGTTACACTCTTTGGGATTTGTGTGTGTGTGTGTGTGTGTGTGTGTGTGTCGGGTCAATCCATATCTCTCTATCCTTTTCTTTTTCTTTTCCTATCTCCTCCGGTATAAAGCGGTTATTCAACACATTCCATTGTTGAACCTTCTAATTGGGAGACATTTAGCAGGAGCACACAGTCCTTTATGGCATCACAAACCGGATTGCACTCACACACACACACACACATGAACACACGCTACAGTGTAATCTCCCACCGCGGCTGTGAGAAAGGAACAAAAAGAGAGAAGACAAAAAGATCAAATTATCAGCTACATTTAATTACCCACAACTAGACAGACACAATAACAGTACTAAATCCAGATTTGTCTGGGCTCGAAGGAAAGAGAGGGCGGGAGAGAGAGAATTTAGGCAGGCTCTCTCTCTCTCTTTCCTTTGCAGCAGGGATGGTTCTTGTTTTTTTTCCCTGCCATTTTTTTGAAGGCATCGCTGCAGAGTGAAGTGATGACAGCTTATCGGATTAGGGATCGCCGGATAATAAATACCCTTGTTTGATTTCTCCACCCATACTCCTTAAACATGATTACTGCTTACTGTTACCGCCAACATCACATTATAGCGCACTGCACGGCAGCACAGACATTTGCATAATGTTTATAGAGATGGTAAGGAGTGATGGCTGCAGAAGGGATGGATGCTGAGGAATGCATTGAGCTGTCACTCCCCCTTCATCTTCTTCTTTTTCTCCCCTCCATCTTTATTGTGTCCTGGCTCAGAAACCATGACAAAAGAGTGAGACGTGGGGTGAAGGCCAATAAATCACAAATTCATCTTCATGGAAAAAAAAAGGAAAAACACACACACAAAAAAAGCAAAACAAAACATGAAATAAACAGAAGGAAAAGCAAATGTCACGGGACACGGCAATCAGTAGTCACTTCAGTTCTATTAATGTAGTGCCAACTCACAACAACAGTCATCTCAAAGCTCTTTGCTTCGTAAAGTCATGACCCTATGATACTGGGAGAAGGTTGGCCCATTTGATGTGCTGCAAAGCGAACAGAGATGTGTGGGAGAGAGGCACTCCCCTCAGACTGAGTCGGGAAACACAGGAGCCTCCAGTTATCCCCACTGGTTTTTCCCACTGCCTACACTAGAACATGGAGACACAAAGCTTTGCTTCCCCTTCTGCGATGAATAATCTGTTTTTGCCACATTGGGCAGTTGGTGGATCGATCAGATGTTTTACCAGTGGAAACGCTGCTGTATTAAAAAGGCAGTACACATAATAAACCCCCTGCCCTGGGTCCATCACTCAGATAACACGACAGGGGCCGTGTCCCAGAGAGCAGGTTCAACAGCGTCTCAGTCCAGCTTTGAGCGCCGAGCTGAGTAACTCTGAGACGGCATGGGTTTTCAGTTAGTTCAGTCCACATTGAGTATATTCATCCTGAGTTAAGCGTATGTGTGACTAATGACAAAAGCCATCACCAACGTGAAGATTCACTATGGCAACTGGTAAATAAAGACCAGAGACTCAATTTTAGTCTAGGAATTTGAATGTGTTGGTGTTTATCTTAAAAAAACCAACCCAGAATTTATAGTTTTTACATCAAATATACAGGGCTGGATTAGCTAATGCATTTGGTATTTACAAAGAAAGTGCCGTGACAAAATTTCCTCTAAGAGGTGAGAACTCTTTTTGTGACTGACCCTGTTGCATATGTATTTCTGGGAGTTCCTTTCTTAAGATAAAAAGTTCCTTTCCTAAGATGATTGATACTAAAATAAAATGACTGTACCTATGTCTAGAAAACTATGTCTTTATAAATCACCCGTGAAACTGCTGGGACCACTTGAAGGTGAGGAGAGGGAGACGGGACAAAAGAAGCATTGTGGAAGAGACCCAGAAATTAATAATAACTAATGATTAAATGCAGAGTGGTGTATGAACACAGAGAGCGGAAAGAGATGAGTGAAGAAGAAACACTCTGTGAATCATGGGAAGCCCCCAGCAGCTTAGGCACGTAGGTTAGCTTCAACTGACGCAGAGTTTAAGTTAAATCTCTTTCCGAAACACAAAACCTGGAGCCTGGAACCAAGTTTAACAAACTCAGAGTTCTCACATAAAAACTGCTTTTCAGTTCAGTGCACAACGGCTTTTCTTAAAGTGACACTTTGCTACATTGTGTTGCAGCTCAATACTTCCTCCGACTCTCTTTGAAAACACTTAAAGCTACGATCTTTGCCTTTGCACGGCACTGATATACAAAGGAAATTATTTAAAGGTTTAATATACTTAAATTTTTAATAATTCAAAACATTTGGACATTTGAATTGTGGTCCAGGTTGGCAAAATGCCTGGACTCACTAGATTCTGACGCAGACACAGTTTTTACATTTTTTTGTTTTTGTTAATTGTAACATTTTTCACTGGTGCTCATCATCACTTTCACCAATTCAAAAGACAAATGTCACCACTGGGAAATTAGATAAATGTAGCTTAGAAATGTTAAAGCCATTAAAGAACTTAGTCAAAGACCAAAAGAAAACTTTTTTTACAAATCTGGGCCTTATGCTCTTTGAATACTTGTGTCTGTCTACCCTGTAAAAGAGAACTGTTATCTCTGTAAGGACTGCAGTTGTACTTGTTGACATCAGACAGCTGTGATCCACCTGAGATGAGTTTTGACTGACGGCAAACAATGTATCTGGATTTAGTAAGCGAATTACATTATCGATGAGCAAAGTTTGTGTTTCTGTATAGGTGATGTAAACCCAATGTACAGACCAGTGTTTCTGCACAATACTTACTACAGCATGTATATAGGGAGGCCAGTGTGAGACCACTTTGAGGAACAAAAGCCTTTAGTTGGCTATAAAGCTATCAGTGTTTCCATTCGTCTACAGTGACACTCTCCAGACACCCCAGCTTTCTGTTTGTGTGCTACATGTGTCGCAGGAAATGTGTACTATCTGTGAGAGTCTGTGTGCATATGAGCTGCATGTATGTGTCATTTATTCATGTATGAGCCATTTGCTGAACTTGTGACCTTGTCCTGAACTTGACTCCATTCTCATTCAGTGGGCATCACAGAAAGCCTGCTAGCACCATTAGCTAATTACAGCTGGGTTGCTTGTTGCCTTTCTTTCCCCA
>VVHJ01034662.1:0-13028 GCA_015107715.1 Tylochromis polylepis
TGAAAGAAGCCATCTATGTCCACTGTGAACGACCATCCTTGAACAGAGGAGGTGGTTTACGACACCAACTGTCTGCTATCTATAATCCAGTTTTGAGATCCCTTCCCAGATGCCTTAACGCCCACTCACATCCTGGGCCTTTTGACCTCAGGTAATCACATGATAGAATGGGGATAGGTCTCACAATGGGTTCACGCGAAACCTTGGCTGATTGAGACCCACACCCGTTTTCACACCTGGACTCGTGTGATTAGGTAGAGGATCAACAGGGGGTCCATGACCCTCTTGGGAGACACTCCCACAAGGCTTTAAATTCTGGGACTCTCCACCATTTGCTCTTAGAACTGAAGAAGCTTCTCGGATGAGAGGTGAAACGTTTTCAAGAAACTTAGAGAAGTCCAGACGCTTTTCTTTCCAAGCTCCTTAGATTAACAAAATCCTCTTCTCATTGTAGTGAGTGCTTTCATTACAGACCCAAGTGGTTTGAGTCCAGGTAGGACGAATGCACTCTTCTGTCACTCTGTTTGAAGATTTTTGCATGATGGCGAGCTGGTGAACAGCTGCAGACACGTTGGACTTTCTGGACGTGGAGGAAAACTCAACTGTGGCCCGGGTCATTCAGGCAGTTGGGCTGTTTGGAGATTTCCTGTCATTTGAGGACACGATGGAGCCGATGATGTCAAAAGGCAACGAAGAGATGGGAAAAGGTGTTCAAGAAGCAGGTGAGGAAGAGGAGCAGGTGGGAAAGAAAGAAAGAGGGGAACAGAGTGAAGAGCATAGCAGAAGAAAAACAAGAAGAAACAGAAGAAGAAAGTGATGATGAAACTGAAATACAGAAAGAGAAGCAGCAAAACAAAGGAACAGAAAAGAAAGACAACACTAAAAATCGGGGGAAGGATGAAGGATGTGTAGAAAAAGAAAGGAAAACAGAAAAAGAGATGGAAGAAGAGGCTGGAAGTGAAGATGAGGAAGAGGAGAAGGGAGGCCACATGGAGAAAGAAGATAAGAGGGAGGACAATATAGAAATGGACCAAGAGGAGATGGAGGGAAGAGCAGCAGAAGGAGAAGCAGAGATGGAGGAAGAAATAACTGAGAGAGAAGAGGAATTAAAGACACAGGGAGAGGAAAAGAGAGAAGAAAGGAGGGTTAAGCGTGAGAAGGATGAAATGAAACGTTCTACAGCAGAGGTAGAGAAAGAAAGACACGGTGAATATGAGGAAAGAGAAATAGAGGATGACAAAAAGAAAGAAAACCATGAAGTGGAGGAGTGTGATGGGGAAAAAAGAGGAAAAGAAAGGGAGGAAGAAGGATGGAAGCAACAAAAGAAGGGTGGAGAAAAATAATTTTGAGGAAGAAGAGTGGTTTAAGTCTCAGAAGGAGGAAGATGAGAAAGAAGTAGGAAAAGTATGTGAGGATGAAAGTCAGGGTGAGACAAGACAAGTTGTAATAGAGGAAAGTGGAGATGAAAGAGCAGGGAGAGGAATGGAGGAAGAAGATGTAGATGAAGAGGGAATAGAGCAAGACAGAGAGATAACAGGAGGAAAGGTAGAAGGAGTCAAAGTGGAGAAGCTGAAGGAGCGTCACGCTGAAAAAGAAGAGCAGGTAAACAAAGAAAAGGAAGAACAGGTTAATGGAAAAGAAGAAGAAACAGAAGAATGGGCTGAGGAGCCAGAAAAGAGGCCTGATCAATCAGATCCCCCAAAACTGTCACCTCTGTCACCTCTGCAGGACCCAGAGTCTGCTGAAACTCTGCGTCACGGCACAGAAAACAAAGCTCCCAGAGTCCTCGCAGACAGAGAGAAAGGGGCTGTCACTGCCAAAACCCACAGCGGGGACATTTATCCCACATCGCCGAGCAGTGACAAGGAGGCTTTTCTGAGCAGCACAGACGCTTCACGCCAAACTGCTGCTGCTGCACAGAGTGTGACAGACACAAACCTCCCCTGTGCTGATGCTCATCTGAATCTAAGCGAACAAACAGGGGCGTCAGAGCACAGCTTACAGGAGCAAGAGCGGCATCCAGGTGAAAGAGCAGGAGGAGAAGAAGCAGGCGACTCCAGAAATACTCCACCTGTACTGCACACAGGTAACCAGAGAATTCACTCAGAAGATTTCAGTGGCTGGTTTGGTGACACCTGTGGTCACAGGTAGGAACAATAAAAAGGCAGATCCACGGTATATAAAATTTATGAGGAAAACGTGTTAAAATTTGACTGAAGAAGAGCTGAACTGGATAACTGAAAGAGTGAAAGAAGTGAAGTTTTTATTTACGTAAAAGTACAAACATTTTAGCAACCAAATATGCTTAAAATGCCTGTAGAAAAGATATTTATTGAGTAGAATCATTTACATGGTATTATTATACATAGACATGGTATTTTTGGTCATATTATTATTTCTTTTATTTCTTTTAATTACCGTATGTTGCTGGGTACCTTTTTCTAAGAAATCTACAGAACAACAATAAACTAATCCTTACGAATATTTTGGTGTTGGCTAAAAAATGAAATACTTGCTTGCAAAATATGGTGGAGTGGAAGGCAAAAGTACTTCAAATTATTTGAGTAAATGTACTGAGATTTGTCCTCCGATGGCCCCATCAATGCTCTCCATGCCCCTGTTTGCCTTGGCTTTCTATGTTCTCAAAAGTAGGAAAAGGGAAGCTTGTGTTTCTGCCAAACTCTAAACAGACACTCCAACTTGCTAATCAGTAAAGCTTAACTGAAAGCTTGCTAATGGATTCAATTAAGAAAAAAAAAAGAAAAGAAAAGTAACATGAATAACATTCATAAAAAACAATTCTCAGTCTCTCAAAGAGGTCTTTTGAGTATGTTTTACACAGCAGTGCAACATAGTGAGCTTGCAGCTTTGTTCAGGTTTTTTTTTAGCACAATGTGTGTTCACACTATAGAAAAGTAACCAAATCAAGTCCACACTAAACCTGAGAAATCACCTTTAACTTTACATGTGTAAATAGACATTTCTCCACAAATGCAGTGGACTTTTGAAATGTTTTGTTTTCAAATTGTCAAATAGTTTTTTTTTCTTTGTGTGTATATTGAATATACTATGACAACAAAATGCAATTTTGCTTTTCATTTGCAACAATTTATTAAGTTATAGTCTTTACATCTGCATTAAAACTTCTTACAAAGGACAAGGTCTGCAAATTAGCTAATGCAACAGTGCCTATAGGTATTGTTTCTGTGAGATAAGGTAAACATTCATTTAAAATAAGAAACAAGAAGATATGGATGAGATTTATTTTTGTGTTGTCATAGGCTCAAGTTTTCAATAAAACCTTTTTTTAAGGTGAAAAGGTTTTATATGGACCCAAAATTCAGATCGCAGTGTAAAAATGTTGATGTATTTGTTCTGTAAATGATCCAAAGTGAAGTTACTGTTTTCAAATGTTCAGATCTACGTTGGATATTATATAACTGCAGCTATGATTGGCTGGAACACAGTCACTGAAAGTTCATTCATTCATTCAAATCCAATTAAAATTCCACAAAGATGACACTGACTCAACTGACTAAGGTAAACGTTAGTGGACAAAAACCTCCACAGAGCAAAAGAAGTCATTTTAGGTAACTTCCTAGAAGTACTTACATTAAACAAAAACGTGTTTGCATTTTCAGACCTACAGACATCACTTTGCAGACCAGAGGACAAAGTGACACTGATGGAAGCTCCTGCTCAGTCCTCAATGGAAGATGGACAAGAGAGCAAAAACTCCTCTGGCACAGGGAAACCTCCGATGAAAACCGAAAGGTCTCCTGTAATGAACGGTGAGGCTGATGCTGCAGGTGACAAGAAGAAAGACGGCCAACAATCATCGAAGTACAAAACAGTGTCCTACAGAAAGATCCCCAGAGGAAACACCAGGCAGAGGATTGATGAGTTTGAGTCCATGTTTAACTCATGAATGAGCGTTAAACATAACATATAGTAACACATACTGATATATAATATATGTTAGAGGATTTGCTTTGATTAATCAAGTAGCTTTTACTGATTCTGCTCTTGCAAATTATGACCCCTATTGGTAATGCTTAGAGAAAACCAGAGGACCCAGAGCAGAGCTTTGAGGTACTTTTTTTCTCTAAAATATGGACATCATTTTATATGACTGTATTTGTACCTGCTGCTTGTTTGGGATGCTCATGTGGCAGTTTTTGTTTCTTTTGTTTTTTTCATCTTCATCGGTAGTCCATCCTCTCCCCAGTTCCCTAACCTGACTTCCCTAACCCTATCCCTAAAAACTCAGCTCATTAAAGCTCAGCTCTTCAGTTGGCATCTGAGCAAAGAAGACCTTTAAAGGAAGTTCTGTCTACTTGCTGCCATTGCTCCACTTGACAGTTAAGGAACCCAAAATTAAAAGACTGCTGTTGATCCTTTGCTTGTCCTAGACTTAAAACAAATGAAATTTCCCACTGAGTTGAAAGCACCCAGTTCTTTAGAAATACAACATTTCATGTAAACCCCTGAAGTTTAATTCAGTTCGCATTTTAACGTTGTAGAGGATCTAGATTCTACTTCAGGAATAATGATGGCAGAAGTTAAAGGAATATGTTTTTTTTCCCTCTTTCTTTTTAAATTGTTTAGTTTATGAATTTTCATAGCTGTGAATAGGTGGAAGAATTTTGAGTATTAAATAAGAAAATCTGAAGATATAAACATAAATGTGTGTAATACAGCTATATAAATTACTTATTTCATAGCCAGTCTATAACTGACACTTAACCTCTCAAGGATATCTAGTCAGGCCTTGATCTCTCCTGGGAAATGTTGCCTGAGTGACTGACTTGAGAACAACAACCCATAAAATACATCTTATTCACCTCATTATTTTGTCTAGTTTAACAACACAAACATTTTTACTGATGACATGTCAAAGCATTCAGAGCTTGTGCATACAGAAAAGTAATAACTGACAGAATAAAATGATAGGATATTTTTTAACAATAGGTAAACCTACCTGACATTTAGAACTGGATGTATGCATAAAGTCTTTAAAAAAAATTTCCTATTGACAAAGTGTTTTAATGTAAATTTCACAGTGTGTTCATCACGATTATATGATATCTATTCTTCAATTTAGTGTATTCAAGCAAAAGCATCATACAAAATATATCTTCTCGCATTTTGTAGTTTTTGTTGACATCAACTACTTTTACTTAAAACAACATATATGTCTGCATTGGTACAAACACCAGAGGATTAACTGTGTTGGGTGTTTTTGTTGAATATTTTGACAATAAAACGAAGCTATTGCTGAATTTTTTGTGCTATTTCTGTGCCTTTGTATATGTGTATGTGTGTGTGTGTGGGGGGGGATTAAAAAAATTGTATCTTGAAATTCAGAGATATTCAATCAGTGATAACTTATTATTAGTGATAATAAGTCGATATTTCGACTTATTAAGTTATGATAGCCTGGCACTTTTATTATTATTATTATTATCATTTTAGTGGCGGAAACAAACTCCCATAGAAATAATATGTAGAGGTCATTTGAGGTTGGTAAATATAATAAGGACTACTAATCCCACAATCCCCTGCGTCTTTCAGTGACGTCACATAGAGCCCGGACCCGGCGAAGCGGTGCTGTGTGTGTTTGGCAACAACAAAAGAGTGTTTTGAGAACAGTTTGGCCGCATTTCCTCGCCCACGGCATTTTAAGGGACATTATCACAGGTAAGTTAATCGGTGAAGTGTCTTCTACTTTATTAAGTTTTATTTTTAGTGTGACGTAAAAGCGAGAGTTAGATTTCAGTGTTGATTTTAGCCGGTTGGCTCGCTGGCTAGCAAGATGGCTCCGGCTACTCACTGCGAAACAATAACAAAGAATGGGCCACGGTGATTAATTTAAATGGACTGGTATATTTTTAAAGTTTAGTGTGAACTGAATAGAGCTGGAAAGTATAATGTAGTAATTTAGGGAAGGTGCAAGTGTTTTTTAATTGGTGCTATTGCCGGTGTACACCTTCCCTTCCGGCGTTAGATGGTGGCGATGACTCCGCCGCTACTGCCGTCCGTTGGAGGAAGAGGAAGGAGATGATGATGATGATGATGATTATGCTGATGACATGCAGCTAGCTAGCTGGCTGCCTCTCTGGCTGGACGGACGGACTAGAGCCCGCAGAGTGTCTGAGGTGTCACGCCGAAAACAGCGCAGGATCCCTGCTGAAGACAGGCGAAGATGCCGCGGAGAAAACAGTCCAACCCGCAGCCGGTGAAACGTAAGTCCAGCTGTTTACTTCCAGCTCTTTGATGCCTTTCTGTCCGCATGAAGCTTAAATCACTGCTATAGAATAAGGAAGTGGGTCTTTGCTGGGTCTTCGTCCACTTTTATTCTATTTTTATAGAGTTTAGACTCATTTCTGACGGATACAGGCATGTTAAAAGTTGCCTCTCTGGTCTGACAGAGTCCTTTCCTCTTTATCTCCCTGAGAGGAAGACTGCCGGAGACATGTTGTCCTTTAAGCAGATGTGTTTATCTGTTATCTCATCCTGACTGTTCTGGCTCACTTGGATTCTCCACCTCCTCTCTGCTTCCTGTCTCCACTTCCTCTTCGCAGGCTCCCTACCTGACCTCCCCCTGCTCCCCTCCCCTCCCTTCATTCTTCCTCTCTTTCTTTCATGGCTTCCTGTATGATTTCTCTCATTCCCCTTGGTTTCCTGCGTTTGCACCCTCACCTTTATTATTCACGGGGGCCAGAAGACATTTTTGGGTTTTAGTTGTGTCTCCACTTTCTTTTGTTTTGCTCTCGTCACACGCATCACCTGTGCAGCGCTCACCTCCCTTTGTTTACATTTGCTTCACTGCATGGGCATCAGTCAGCTTAAAAAAATAGAATACTGGATTTAGGAGACCTGATTTCCCCTGTTGATCTTCTCAGATTTCTAACCTATGTACATATTTAAACAGACTTCAGATGGCAGTGTACCTGTGAGCATGTGTGCAGGGGCTCAGATGAAAAAAGGCCAGTACATCCTTGTATTCAAATTACTCGTATTCAAAGTCTCACTGCAGCTCAAGTAGCTTCTGTACGTCTGACACAATCACAGCAGTGTTATCTGAAAGAATGATCGCACAGTTGAACCAAAGCTTCTGTAAAACTGAACTTTATAACCTTCAATAAAAGGAGGATTGATGTGTAGAGCTGCTTTAGTTTGAGATCGGTCTACGTTTGAACATGTTAGTATTTCTTTTGAACAAAGACTGACTGAATCAG
The DNA here is from genome assembly GCA_015107715.1 of Tylochromis polylepis. Lineage (NCBI taxonomy): Eukaryota > Metazoa > Chordata > Actinopteri > Cichliformes > Cichlidae > Tylochromis > Tylochromis polylepis. The sequence goes on from VVHJ01034662.1 coordinate 7,242, forward strand.
GGCACAGCTTTGGTTCTACAGTGGAGGAATATCTTTTTTGCCATCACCACCAAAACCAACATTTTAGTGCAGGAAACCCTAAAATATCTGGGATTTGTATCTACAGGTTTCTCTGTATGATGTTGGGTCTTATCTCACATTAGCTACCTGCAGGCTTGTTGGAAAACAAAAAGAGTTTTCACAGGACTCTTAGCAGTAGCTTGCAGAACCAGCTTTAGCAACTACAACTTGAAATAATCATTTTCTGTGTGATTTCATCAGTCTGTAACACTCTTCTTTACAGCGTTGCTTCAGTTCATTGAGGTATGCAGGTGTTCATTGTTCAGTTGCATGCCCCTGTTTGTACCAATAACTTGATATAATCTTTAGCTGTCACACAGACGGCCTCACGTTTGACTGTAGAATACTTTTGGTATACAGAAGAGTTCATGGTTGAGTCAATGACTGCAAGGTGTCCAGGTCCTGTCTGTAAAATAAAAAAAAAATGGTAAATGGCCTGTATTTTGTATAGCGCTTTACTTAGTCCTTAAGGACCCCAAAGCGCTTTACACATTCAGTCATCCACCCATTCACGCACACATTCACACACTGGTGATGGCAAGCTACATTGTAGCCACAGCCACCCTGGGGCGCACTGACAGAAATCCAGTATTCTAATTTTTTAAGCCCAAATCATGATCCTTCCACCACCGTGCTGACAGCTGTTATGAGGTGTTTGTGCAGATTGATTTTGTGCATTATGGCCACACATCTCCATTTTGGTTTCGTCTGTCCAAAGGACATTGTTCCATAAATCTTGTGGTTTGTTTAGATGCAGCTTTGCAAATCTAAGCTGTGCTGTCATGTCCTTTTTAGAGAGAAGAGGCTTTCAGTCCTTGGCAGTGCTGTCATGGACATTTAACTTGCTAACTGAGGCCTGTAGAATCTGAGATGTAGCTCTTAGGGTTTTTTGCATTTTCTCTGAGCCTTGCACAGTCTGACAGTCTGGGGTGAATTTGCTGCGACGTCCACTCCTGGGAAGACTGGCAGCTGTCTTGAACGTCTTCCATTTGTGAATAATCTCTGTCACTGTAGAATGATGGACTTGGAAATGTCCTTATAACCCTTTTGAAACCCTTTTACCTTCTTAATTCCTACTCACCAGCGCAACCTTTAACTTGTCATACGACTCTGCTCTTTGAGATTTTATCCATGAAAATGACATCTTTGTTTTCTTTGGACGATACAAGAAGTAGTCATGCGCAGCTTGAATTAGTTTGAAAAGAAAAATTAATCAGTTGTGGTGTTTGTTACTTTTTGTCCTCTGGCTGCTTGTCTGCAGCTAACAATTGCTTCTGTTTTTAATTATTTATCTGATTATTGTTATTATTTATCATTATTTTCTAAAAGTACTTGTCATATTTTTGGTTCCTACTAAAAAGGTTTCAACCAAACAAAAATCAACAAGTGTCTCATATAAATTACTTTTTTTTTTTCCAGCAGAGTTTAGTTTACTCAGGGCTATTGTTCATTTTTAAAATAGCCTGAAATGACAGGAAAACTCAGACTTTTGCCTTAATTGGATGTGTGTGTTCGCCTCCAGAGGCCCACTTTGAGCAGGAAAAACATTATTTTCTACATGAATCTAAATAAATCTACTTATGACTGCAAAAGCACACCATATTTTTCCTGAAATAGTTTATCTTGTCTCAGTGGATGTTTCAGAACCTTAAATTATCATTACTGTTTAGTTATTATTAAAAAGTTTAAAGATTAAGTTGGCCAATGTTTGTCATTGACCTCTAAAAAACAACAAATGGGTCAGAAAAACAGCAGCTGAATAATTTTCTGTCGTATACTGTTAATAGATATGTAAACTACTTGGAAAAAGTAGTTTTTACAAAACTGATGGTAAAATTAATTCAAATTAAAGCTTAGGAAAATCACAATGGGAATAAAGAGAATAATTTAAAGGCAAGTTTCCTTAATGTTTAGCGTAAATATTTTTTAATTATCAATAAAGTTTTAATTTTCTTTGTGACAGTAAAAGTTAGAATTGCTCTAAGCTGGGTCAACAAATGTCCGCTCAGAGTATAAAAATGTCTTGTATCATCAGTTCTGTGTTCGACTCGTCTTCCTCTTCCTGATCCTCTTAGCCTCGTTCTTCACCCCACAGCTCTTCCTCCTCAGCACTTATCTCACGCTCACCAATTTCCTTCTTGTTTCCTCTCCACCTCCTTTGCTGTTATCCTCCTTCTTCTTTTTTTTTGTTCCTGTTTTTGAGCACAAACTCTGTTATCAGCTTGTCAAATATGTTTTCTGCAGCCAAACTTTAAGACAAAAAAAAAATAAATCATTTGTATGTGAAACATGAGCTTGATTTTTGTGGTTAAACATCTGCTTTTTTATACTGTTTTAAAAAAAAAAAAAAACAACAACCCTGCAATCTATAAATGTATCTGGGTTTTTTTGTTTGTTTATTTAAATTTTTTTTAAAGGAAATGAAAATTTGTCACATAAAGAGTAGAGATGTTGATGTTACAGTCAGACGTTCATACGTACAGCTCGTATCATAAAGGGAAACTTTTGAGTGACACCCAGACTTTTTAACGCCCTCAGGTGGAAGCAGAGTTTGTGTTTCAGGATGGGCTTGGCGTTTGCCTTCATTTGGTCAGGTGAAGCTTTCACAGGTGGTTTTATACAGGAAATCATAAGAAATGTTTGTGTGTCTGTTTGCGCTCAGTGGACTCTGAGGATGGGGCGGTGGTGTGCGAGCCGGGCTGCCTCGTTTTGGATAGCGACTTCCTGCTGAGTGGCGAGCTGGAGTTTGGAGACTCGGAGATCATGGGGCTGGATAGAGAGTCTGGTCAGTAACACGCACACGCACACTCACACAAAAACACACACACATACAGGTTTTTTACATACACGGGGTTGGAAAGCAAGCCACACATTTAAACATTTAAACACTTCAGCCATGTTTTGGCTGAAGTGTCGACCCTGTGCTCACACAATATTTTGAACATTGTTCTTCCAATTCCTGATAATCAGGTGAGGTATGGTTCTGTTGATGATGAAGCTCGAAAAGACTCACAAGTTCAAACTGATGTGCTTTCCGTATTTAAGATTTTGAGTTTATGGTACTTAAGTTTGTCTCTGAGTTTGTTGAAAGTGAAATAATATGCAAGCCCATTTCTTTAATGTCTGTAGCACGAGTAGTAGATTACTGAAGGAGAGACTAATCCCCTTTGGAATTGCTTCAGAAAGGTGTTGAGTGTAAAAAATCTGCCAAATCAAATGTGTGGAACTACTCACTGTGGTGACCCCTTGTGGTAAGGAAGAAGCTAAAAGTAGCTTTCAGATTTTAAAATTCACGTTTGAAGCTAAGTTAAAGAGTCACAAATGTTGAGTTAAAATAAAAAAGTCAAAGTATGCAATATTTTCACTTTTTAGCTTATCTGGGCTTCCATAGATGATGCCGTAGTGAAAGAGCAATGAGCAGCTGAGCATGCCGGTGGTGTTCGTGCACCAACTGTGAAGTCCTCACAGCTCCATACTAGCAACTGAGGTGTGACGGACTCGCTGTAATCTTTACCTGAACCACCGGTGTCACCGCTCAGAATAATCAGCGCTGGTGCAGGAGTAGAAGAAGTCGAAAGCTGGTGCCGCTTTTGTGATGTCACTTATATAGAAGGCAAAGACATTTTATCACTATGTTAAGAGCCCAGAGAAGTAGATTCTCTAAGAGACTAAATTAAGTGAGCGCATTGTTTCCTGTTTTGACTTCTATTTCTGCTCCAGCGCTGATGCTGCCGATTTCCTTCTGAGTTGCGACACATCACTCAGAAGAAGCGAGTTCAGCGTGCCTCAGCTGCTAGCATAAATGTATAAATCATTCCTGTAATAAATTAAGTTTTTAAATGCAGCAGTCCTTTCCTCAAACCTCATGAGAGTTGAGCTTTTCTCCTCAGAGAATGAGGCGACTGTCTGTTTAACTCTGTGTTCCTCTTCAGGTATGACCGTCTTCTCTCTAAGTGTGGAGGATGACTCATCAGCACCGACAGACTCCACCTTCCCGGCATTCCTCTCCTGTAAGGGATGTGGTCAGCTTCTGGGAGACACACCTCTGGGGGCAGGCTTAGATCTTGGTAACTACTGACTGACTATAACATGCCAGGCTGTTTACATGTGGAGTTTAAAATAAAAAAGACCCTGGCACAGAGTGATACTGGGGTATTTTCACTTCTTTGACTTGTGTTTAGTGTCCAGTAAATCTCACTACACCATGATGGATAGAATCCAACATATGTAAACACATGATCACACATGCATATGAATTACATCGACATAGTCCACTACTGACATAAATGTGGAAACGGCAAGTCTATTTCTTGCCTCAGAGAGCAGACAAGACTCGATCTAAAATAGAAAATCAGTTTCAGTTTTAGTTTTCTCACTGGTTGCTGACTGTTAGGTGTAAACGACACAGAGAGTAAGCGATTGTAATTCCGCATAAATTTTATTGATTTCCTTAATGGGTGAGCCAGTGCCAGTGAAACTCTGCCATCGTCGTCACATTATTAACATCTATGTGGTTTTTTTGTTTTTTCCCCCAAAGATTTTATTATAAATCTCAATTTTTTTTTTTTAACATCCACTTGCGGATCCAATCTTGCGTTCTCCATTTGAGCATAAGTGAAACAAACACAATCTAATTCGCCCATATGTAATTTAATGATCACCAAATTTTGTAACTGAGACCGAATCTTGTTCCACAAACCTCTAAATACAGAATAAAGAACTTGAAAAGGGGCTGCAGGCCTGGAAAAGAACTGCCTATAGGGTGGGTTTTTGCTAGTGTATGTACAATAAATAACAGTGGTCCTAGAATTGAACCCTGGGGCACTCCTTTAATTACATTAAACAGATGTGAATGTGATTCCTGCACACATTAAAACCTGCCTGATAAATCATTTTTAAACCATCCAGGGTTTTTTCGGAGGGGTGTTTTGTTTTTCCTCATGAACCGCCCTGCTCTGACAAGTCTTTGCTTTAAGATTTATCATCCACTGTGTCAAATGCCTGGGTTAGATCAGTAAAAATGGCTGCAGAGGTTTGTTTTTGTGTACTGAATCGACATAATATTGTTTAATATTAATATTGTTTTAATTATTTTAGCATTAGAAAATGTGATTTATTTCATTCCAGGTGTAGGACTCGACTTAGGGGCGGAGCTTTATTGTCTCTCCTGTGAGGAGGGCCTCCAGCACGGCACCTCCATTGACTCCTCTCAGTTGGAGGGTTCCAACTTGTCCGATAGATCCCTCGGTGGCTCCGAAAGGAAGAGGAGAAACGTAGACAAAGCCAGCGGCATCGCTGATCCCGCCCCTAAACTGTACTCCTGTTCGCTGTGCACCTTCACCTCACGCTACTCCAACCACCTCAAACGCCACATGCGGATCCACGACGGCCAGAAGCCGTACTGCTGCCCCGTCTGCCCCTACGCCTCGGCCCAGCTTGTCAACCTGCAGCGCCACGCCCGCACGCACACCGGGGAGAAACCGTACGGCTGCCACCAGTGCAGCTACACCTGCAGCTCCCTCGGGAACCTGCGCAGACACCAGCGCATGCACACGCAGGAGAGACCGCAGAGGAGGGAGAAGGAGAAAAGACGGGGACGACGGAAAAAGGCAAATGGTGATGCTGAAGAAGGTGAGTAAACACAAACCTTTAAAGCAATTATTACCTCAGTGTTAAAAAGCTGATAAATTTGTGTCAAAACAAATTTGTTAATGAATAATTTCACAG
>VVHJ01034662.1:13364-28542 GCA_015107715.1 Tylochromis polylepis
TAATGCATTTACAGTAATGACTTGTTTTCAGTTTAGGTAAATTTGGTGTCACCGGTTCTCCAGTGTGCTCTGTGGACTGTGACAGGTTAGGCGAATAACATACAGTCACGTGATAAAGGAAGCACACCCTCTTCTTGCCATGATGTACTTATAAATTATCTGCTCTGTAGCAAAGGTCTACACCATGAGCAAAGTTCAAAACACAGACATGCTTTACTTCTTAACAACTTAAAACATGCTGTAAAGGAATAAATCGGTGTAAACGTGGCTCTTCCAGCTGATTTGAAAACTTTGAAAACATCACCTGGCCCCCAACCGTGTTATGTTTTCAGCATCAGTTACCACGGTGATTTAGCTAGGTAAACAAGAGAGTCACTTAGCCATTAACCCCTTTTAAAATGATGTAAATACAATCCTAGATGAACAACAGCACATTTGTGTGGCTTAGTGCCAGGAGATGAAGCTGTAAGTGATGACATCCATTTTTAATGAATGATAAGATGATTCCTGTTTGAATATATTCAAAAAAATATTAAAATGTAAGCCTTTTAGTTAGACAACACTAACTTTAGATGTAATTTAATTTCAAATATGTCTACATAAAATGTATATATGTGTATGAGATGTTTTGTTATTTTGGGGGTTTTTTTCTCTGATGTTTCTCGGGATTGTGGGAGGTTCTGGTTGGAAGGGTTGGGGACTGCCCTCCGAGGGAAAGGCAGGGGAAACACTGCGGATCTAAGAGCGAGTCACGTGTTATTGTTTCATTGTGAAATCCTCATGATAATGGCAAGCAGCAATAGACTTCAGCTTCAGTGTGACCACATGTTGGGCATTCAGTTTTTCATTATCAGCTGATTAAATGTTTGTGCGTTGGTTATAGTCACATGCATCTCTTTGTGATAAAGGAAACCACTCTGATGTCGAGTCTCCTTGTAATTCTGTTTTTAAAAGGCACTTTATGACAATTTACTGTCTCTGTGACAGAGCTGTGAGATGGCTCACTTTTGTTGCCTTGTTTGGGGTCAAGCCCCACAAACGCACACATGACGCCTACATTTCCCATTTAGCAAAATGCTCACATTAATCTTGTGGTAACCCTGTGAACACATGACTAGTTTATCAATGAAAACTAACCAGGCTTTTTAAGCTGTTCTTTATGTAGAAATTTTTTTATTTTACTGCACACTCAAAACTCGGAAATATCACAAACCCAGAGCAGAATTACAGCAGAATAACATGTTGGAGGGTTTGCGTTTTGGAGATTTGACAACTCCAAATTTTTATTTATTTATTTTTTTCTGAGGGGAAGATATCTCATCTTGGAAGCAGCAAGCAGAGCAGAAAAGAGGAAGCAAGTCAGCAAATGAGGAAGAGAAATTCTCTCTGGCTTAGTGCTCAGTGACCTAAAACTGAACTGCATGATGGGGAACATCTAGAAGAACGTTTTTACACTGCAGCCGATAATGATCCAAACAGCTTTGCCTTTTTAATGCGTCCCTCTGTGTCTGCAGACATGTCAGACCTGACCCTGCGAGTGTCCCAGGACTCTGCTTACCTCCAGACGTTGGGAGGACTCGGCTCCCCCTCCGGCCCGCTTCCAGTCCTCCTCTTCCCGCTCTGCTGCCAGGTGTGCGGCCTCACCCTGGAGGAGTCCGACCTAGAGGGCGACAAGGCCGAGGGAGAGTTGGAGGGTGATGGAGGGCAGGTTCGTTTACCAAAACAAAGCTGGTTTTCTTTGAAAGATCCTCTGTGAACTTTAGGATGAAATGAGGGGTTGTGCAATGTGTAGTTTCCACAGCCAACAGGAAAAAAAGAAGCTCTGCCCACCACAAACTTCCACATTTCCCAGTTTACAATAACGATAGCAGACAGACTTACTCCCTCATGCTGCTGTCACAAGCTAAAAAGTCAGTGGCAATTATAAGGTGGTGTGCAAGTTCAGGCCAGCATAGCTTCAGATGGCAGGCATTCTCTCATCAGTTTTGGTAAATTTTGTCATATTTTTTGTGAGGTTTCCAACAGATGCCATTTTCACCCCGTATTGTGTCTTCAGCTCTATCTACAAGCTCTCTATGGTCCCAGCAGGATCAACGATCTTCCTGACAGGAAAAATCTTAAATCTTAATTAGTTAGTTATAAATGGACTGATACTGATATAGTGCTGTTCTGCACAAGTTGAATAATTAAAGTGCTTCCTTACTAAAAGCCTCATTCAGCCACACCTTCATACAAGTACTTTTTTCCCACCTATGCCTAAGCACTTTTGAGCCACAGCCATCCTAAAAAGTTTTTAAAGCTTGCTGCTGCTAATTAGGATTTGTGAGCAATTTTATCATCTCAGATCTGCTCTCTTTGCTTGAGTTAAAAGCTCAGAAGTATTACCAGCTAAACAAATGTGTGAGATGCCTCATTATCTTATTCAATTCAGTTCAGTTTTATTTATATAGCATAGAATATAGAAGCTTCTATACTGTAAGGAAAAGAGCCTACAATAATCCAGAGAAAACCCCAACAATCGGATGACCATCTATGAGCAAGCACTTGGTGAATGTGGGAGGGAAAAACTCCCGTTTGACAGGAAGAAACCTGCATCAGAACCAGTCTCAGGGAGGGGAGGAAGACGGGATAAAAGAGTGGATGTCCTTTAGATTGTCAGTACTGATGTTGAAGGTGGCTATAGCCACTGTGGGAGTGTTTTACACCTGTCTTTCTAATGACCGCCAGGGGCCAGCGACTCTGGTTAATGACAGAAGTTTGATTGTATGATCTGTCAACAGGAAGTGTTTCCTCTCAATGTGTGCTCTGTTATTTTTCCAGGTGTGCCGCCGTTGCTCCAAGGACAACTCGAGGGCTCCCTGCAGCCCGGACGTGTCTCGGGGATCCCGGCGCAGTCAGCGCAGCAACAAGCTGTACCGCTGCCCTCACTGCCCCTTCCTGTCCCACTACCCCAACCACCTGGCCCGGCACTCCCACGTCCACTCGGAGGAGAAGCCTCACCGTTGCCCGCACTGCCCCTACACCTCCTCGCACCTCGACAACCTCAAGCGGCACATGCGCGTGCACACAGGCGAGAAGCCTTACCAGTGCCCGTCATGCAGCTACGCCTGCGGGAACCTGGCTAACCTGCGACGCCACGAGCGTATCCACTCAGGCGCCAAGCCGTTCCACTGCGCCATCTGCGGCTACTCCTGCAACCAGAGCATGAACCTGAAGAGGCACATGCTGCGACACACGGGCGAGAAGCCGTACGCCTGCGCAGAGTGTGGCTACACCACGGGCCACTGGGACAACTACAAACGCCACCAGAGGAAGCACGGGCACAACACGGACAGCTGGGACAAACACGCGCCCATCAACGGCCTCAGCTGGGGCCCAGACACTCAGGAGAGCCAGAGTCAGGGACAGGAGCACTCTTAGATACTGTGTGTGTGTGTGTGCGTGTGTGTGTGCGCGCGTGTGTGTGTCTGAGACAACAAATGACTGCAGCGGTTAGTTGATCGGCAAAAAACATTATTATTATTATAATAAGTTCAGGGTTTTAGAGTCCACTTTCTCTAGTGTGAGCCTCTGATTGTTTATAAAATCAACATTTAAAAATATTTAGCCTGTTAGTCAGGCACATGCTTTATGTAAAAGATGGGCGTGGCCACTGTGATGTCACTTTTCTGATGCTTGAAGCTGAGCAGTTTGACTTAATTTTGAAAGCAGTTAAGTCGCCCTCTGCAGTCTATTATTATATTGCAATTTAAGACACTTCCACTTTAGCTTTGCCGATCCAGAAGTTACGTCCATCTTTTATTTGCATCTGTGGCAGAATGAAACAAGGTGAAAGTAAATAATCAGTTTGATAGAGCGCAGTCCTGACGTTCCTGTGGATCACAGGATCACTCCGTGTGCCCCTCGGGCCCACTGTGTAATCAAAGTGATCGAGGTGATGAAATTAACATTTCTTTGTTTGAAGATCAATCCCACAAATGATCCAAGATGAGACAGGAACCAGTAGAGGAAAGCTAAATAAACACAAAGATGCTCAAAAGAACCACAGAGAGATTCAAACAAACCACAAAAAAACCAACACCAGTGCATGCAAAACCATTATTAAAAAGGACAAAATGATGCAGTGTTACTGTAGAAAAAAAACTCCAAAGAGACACAGAGACATCAGCAGCACCTATATGAACATGACAAGCTTTCTCAGGGATCACCCGCCCTAAACATGTCCCCCCCATGCTTACAGTCAGTGTCAGTATCATTACAGTTTTGCTCTTTAGTTATTTACAGTTGCAAATTAAAACCACACCGATGCTGCGTCACCTACAGACCTTTAGAAAGGCAGCAGATTTTCACACATCCATTTCCTGATTGCTGTTTACTGAGGTGGAAACTCACTTCATGTGTAGCAAGTCTGCAATTTCTGGAGGTTTAAAACTTTCTCGACCTTTAACAAAACGCCAGCGGCTATTTTAAAAATAAAAATTGTTTTGTTGCTCGACTAATCGCTGCGTCATTAATCAGGACAAACACGGGCAGTGAAAATGGAGCAAAGCCACACTATAAAAGTGATTGTAACCCACAAACTACACAACAATATTTAACTCCTGCAGGGCAGTGTGATCATCATACTGGCTTTTTTTTTTTTTTCTCCCCTCCACACTGGCGCGACTAGGACGACCCAGCTTTGTGACATGTGTTTGTGAAGACAGTGAAGCCTTTTCTCTTCAGGTAAAAGCCAGTAAAACACTCGCATTAGTTGTTTTTTTTCTTTTTTTATTTAATCCAATCAATTTGAGCTCATTGTCTGTCAGCCACCATTAATGGTGGTTGTTCCACAGATTTCCTCTCTGCATCAAAGATGTCGGGAGACTCCAGGAACTCGTTTTCACACATCATGAATGTATTTGTCAGAATCTCCTGCAAAGAAAGCAAACACCATCTTACGCTCAGGCCAGTGTGTTATCACATCTATTTAACAAAGAAAGGGAAATAACTATTTGTTTCTGTGTGTGTGTGTGAGCGTGTTTTTGTGTTGTGTATACACTGGTCAATATCCAGCTCGGGTTAGAGCTAAACTCAGGTGCCTTTAACAGACTGAACGACTGTAATGCTGCACTGACTTTATAAAGGGGCATTAGTGTGTGTGTGTGTGTGTGTGTGTGTGTGTGTGTGTTAGTTATACACATGTATACGGTCTTTTAATCAGTGAGGGTGACATCAGCGCATCGCTCTGTTCTTGGATGAATGCAGTCAGAGGACACCGTCTGATTCTGATGAAGCAAGAGATTCAGTTTTCTTTTTTTCTCCACAGAGGATCTATTTTTTTTTCTCAGAGAAGGCGGAGCAAAATCTCACGAGCTTTAAGTGGACCTAATGAAAGGTTGGGAGAGGGGGTATGTAAGGAGACGGGTATATGTATCCTGGACTTCTTCTTTTTTTTTCGTGTGTGTGGTTCCCGTCGTTGCTCAGATTTGGTTTCTCAGATCTATGCTGTCATCTTCCAACGCGTCGCACTGGTTACTCAGACATGGGTATCCGTCCTGTCCACCACCACCCGTCCTCCTCCCACCAATACATTGAACCTGCAGGAAAGGTGATCATGAGGCTCGTGACGCTTGTGATGTTAAAGAAACAGGAGTTATATTTTTGGGTGAAAGGTTTGGAAATGTACTCTGAGTGGCTACCTCGTGCTGTATCAGAAAGTGTTAATTAAAGTGAAAAATTAAAAATGTGTCACTTATTTATTTCTAATTTATTTATTTTCTAAATGTTCACCACTGCTGTAACAATGATTTTAGACACTTTAAGAACACCTGGAAGAGGTCAGGTAAAAAAAAAATATATATATCTGCTTCTGACACGAATATGGGATATCGAGGATTGGATGTTAAGGTTTCGCTTTAATATTGTTTAAGTCATGTTTTGTAGTTGATTGAAACGGCAGAGAGCAGCGGCACTAACGTCTCAGAGGAAGTGATGGGATATTTTGCATCTAGCGTGCAAGCTTTGCTACAAAGTTTTTACAGCTTTGTGTCCGTTGTCATGTTACATCATTACAGCTTTTTTCCTCTTACAATCTTACTGAACTGTGATCGACACTCAGACACTTTATTAGGTACAGCTTGCTACTACTGGGTTTCCTTAATTCTCCATGGCACAGATTCAACAAGGTGCTGGAAACATTTCTCTGATTTTAGGCCATGTTGACATGACAGAGTCACACAGTTGCTGCACATCCATGATGTCAAACTCTTATTCCACCACATCTCAAAGGTGCTTTATTGGATTGAGATCCAGTGACTGGGGAGGCCGTTTGAGTACAGTGATCTCATTGTTGTGTTCATGAAACAGTTTGAGATGATCTGAGCTTTGTGTTATCCTGCTGGAAGAAGCCATCTGAAGATAGTGTACTATGTTCATAAAGGGATGGACATGGTCAGCAACAATACTCAGGTAGGCTGTGGCTTGTAAATGATTCTACAAACAGCAACTTTTAACTGCAGGACAGGATGGACCCTGCTTTTATGTTGTTTACACCAAACTATACCATCTGAATGCTGCAGCAGAAATCGAGACTCATCAGACCAGGCAATGTTTTTCTAATCTTTTACTGTCCAGTTTTGGTGAGCCTGAGTGAATTGTACACTCACTGTAGCCTTTCATGTTCTTTGCTGACAGGAGGAGTGCCAGATGTGCTCTTCTGCTGCTGGAGCCCATCTATTCTGTTGTATCTTCGGAGATGCTCTTCTGCATACCTTGGTTTACTGTTACCTTCCTACCAGTTTGATGCAGTCTGCCTATTCTCTATTTTCTCTCAGAGGACTGCTGCTCATTGAGTATTTCCTCTTTTTGTGACTATTCTCTATAAACCCTAGAGATGGTTATGTGGGAAAATCCCAGCACATCAGCAGTTTCTGAAATACTCAGACCACCAACAACCATGCCACAATCAAAGTGTCTTAAATCCCCTTTCTTCACCATTCTGATGCTCAGTTTGAACTTCTACATGCCTAAACGTACTAAGTTGCCGCGATGTGATTGGGTGATTTTCATATTTGGTTCACCTGTTCAACATGTGGCTGAACTTTGATCACTTTAAGTTAAAAGTCTTTTGTTCACAATAAACAGCTGTTTCAGTGCCACATGCTTACACACACCATGTTTTTTTTTTCTCTTTCTGTGTGGACAGAGTGAGATTTTAGTTGGATTATTTTTTTTTTTGTTATGCTTGCTCTCAGGAGACTTTTTTTATGTTTTTCCTGAAGTAAATATCCTGAAATAAGCTCACATCCAAACACAGACACTCCTGATTAGTATTTAACACTTGCTTTACATTGGAAAATCAAACAGAAATGAAAGAGTTTGCTCATAAAAGAACTATTATGATTAAATTATTACTGTTTCTCTTTTTCAATATGTAATGTCGCAGTAACTCCTCATTTGATGTGGGTTATTTTGGGTGTATATGCAGGGAGTGGCCGGGTGTGGTCGAGATTATTCAATGGCTTCAAGCTACGATGGTCTCTACTTAAAAATGCCATCACATTACATCAGACTGATGCCGACTTGACATTTTGAGTGCTTAACTGCACTTTTCAGGACATTAATGTAAAACAGCTGCTGGAACTGTAGAAGAACACAGCAACATATGTGATGTGTTGTATTCCAGTTGAAAGGCCTAAAATGAGTCCTTACGAGGGTCTCATGGGGTTGTGAGCTGAGACTCTGTCTGTGCTTCTGGGTTTTTCTCTCTTTCTCACTTTGCTTAGTTGTCTCTGCTGAAAGTTTTTTTTTTTTTTTAAAAGCTGATTGAAGCTACTTCCTCTTTTAGCCTCGGTTTAGGAAACACCTGCTTCACACGCCCAGAGGTGATGGGATGGGAAACACAGAGGGACTTGTGGCTGTGCACTATGAAGCACCTCATCTAAAAACCTAAAAACCACAGTATCACGCATTCAGACACAAAATCCACTCCAAAGTGATCCCAGGAAAACATAAAATATAGCAAAAACATAGAGGAAGACAAAACCCAAATGAGTTGATGCTGAAGGTGTGATAAGGGGTGACGGGAGCGAGGTCAGTGTACTGTGACTGCGACAGACTGAGAAGATGCATCATATCACATGAGTGCAGCCTGTATGTAAATCATGTGAGGTCCCTGTGTGCGTGTGCTGTGGATTTATGTTCAGAAAGGACCAAAGAGAGCCGCAGTGAATACCTTAATCCTTCCTCCATGGGCCTGGTGAGTATGACCATTATGTTTTCTAGAATCTCGCTCTTAATCGGCACTCCTGTCGTGAATATTTACATTTTTAGATGACTCTGTGTTTCAGTGCTACTTCTGATATCAGAAGACCCAAAGTTGCTACTCATGGTTGATTATAATAACTTTGTAGCTTGTGTTAAGTGCTTTAATTCATCTGTAAGAGCACTAAATGGACTACTAGGCACTTTAAATTAAAAAAAAAAGTCATGAAATACCTGCTGAATTCACTACAGAAGTATTTAATGTAAACGTGTGACTTCCTGAAGCCACCCAAGTCTTCACAAATCTATCTTTGGTACTGTTTTCCAACTCAAAACATGCAAAAATTGCTCATTACACAGATCATGCATTAATGGTTAAGAACAGTATTGCGGTTATTTCTTAGAAGTGTTTTTTTTTCTCGAACTGTTTCCTCTTCTTATCTTGTCAGTTCCACCTTGCTGAAAATGTTGCATCTTTTACGCCCCCCGAGTTTAGTTCTTCCATGAAGTGAAAGTCAAAAAGTTCAGTGTCGATTTGTCCCTTCACCGCTTTAGTCCAGAGTGAAATAACATGACCGGATTCAAATGAACGTTTAAACACATTCACAAATTGTGTTTTTCTGTAGCGTTGGTTGAACTTCTAGGACAATTGTGAAGTTTCTAAGCAGCTACTGCTCGGATGCCCAGAAATTATTCTCAGACTCATCATACTGCATATTACAGGTGATAAATCTACATGAGTTTAAAGTCCAAATATCTCTACATCTATGTGATAACCGATCTTTTGCTTTCATGGTTGAATCACGGATGAATTGATTCCAGGTTTTGGATGGTCTAGCTTGAAGTTTGGAACATATTATATTCATGGTCCCTGTAGAGGCTCCAAAGTGTTGTTGTCTACACGCTAGCCTAACAAGCGAAAGATCCTCGCTTTGATTCCAGGAGGAGACCCAAAACTCGGTGATGTTGCGTCAGGAAGGGCATCTGGTGTAAGAAATCTGTGGAGCTACCTGGAGCCCATATCGTTAAGGGAGAGGTCAGAAGCCTTTCTTCTTCCGCCGTCTTCTTTTATATTTGTGGTCTCTGTAGGATGAACTATTATGAGTTTGGTGAATGTCAGACTTTTGAATCAGAGCCATGATTTCTGTACCAAATGCCCATGGTAGCACAGTGGTTAGTACTATTTCCTCGCAGCAAGAAGGTCCTGAGTTCAATTCCACCATCAGCCTGGGGTCTTTCTGTGTGGATCCTCTCTGGGCACTTGGGCTTCCTCTCACAGTCCAAAGACATGCAGTTAGTGGGAATAGGTCAATTGGTAACTCTAAATTGCCAAAAGGTGTGAGTGTGAATGGTTGTCTGTGTGATAGACTGGTGTGACCTGTCCAGTGTGTACCCTGCTGGGATAAGCTCCTGCCCAAAAAAAGAAGAAGAGAATGGATGGATGCCTGAAATGAAAGAGACAGACTAATGCCCCTCATCCCTGCTTCAGAAGGATTCTGTTCTTGGTGTTATTCAACATCAAGTAGAACATCTGCCCCACTGTTAGCATGTTAGCCTCCAGATGTTGGACCATGGTTTAGGCTAATGTTAAAGTGTACCTTAAATAACGTTCTTCCCTGCTAACAATAATTTTAATTTAATCTGATTTATGTCAGTTATTTCAACATGCTGTGTTGGTCATCAGTCTGGCTATTGGGTCTCTCTGGGTTGTGCTACTGTGCTTAGATTCTCACGTGCCACTGTAAAGGTTAATGCCAAAAACTGTGAGGCCTCAGCAACTTTCCAGTAAACCTGATTGTCACGTGCATCCTTAAAATTATTAACTGAAATAAAAACACAGGAATGTAATTCTTTCCCGGACTCTTTATCAGGGCTGGCCTGTGTAGCTTCTTGATCTGAAGAGTAAAGTCAGTGCTTAACTGCCTTAAACGCACATTCTTTTTAAAGGCCAGCAGGGGGCACTCTCCTGGTTTGTTATATTTATCAGTGCTTTTGCTGTAAATCTACGCAGAGTTTACACCATAGTCTATGCAGATGGCCGTTACCAACATGTATACCTGTGTGGGCTGCGTCGATGGTGTCGTTTAGTTACATTTGTAGGGAGGTGAACGACAGGTTACAACGCAGGCCACAGCACAAGTAACACACGTCTAAAATGCTTAAGTCAAAGGCATCTGGACTTCTTTGAGGTTCTTGAACATATTCACCTCTCACCTGAAGGAGAGTCTTCCTCAGTTCTAAAAGCTGACGAGGAGTTGTCCAAGGCATTTAACTAGGCAGAACTATCTAGTGGTTGACATGTCAGGATCCAATGAGCGTTTCTCAGCCAGCTCTAATTCTGACACTTCTATCTTTAAGATGGTCAGAGCCTAAACGCTCAGCTCGAGGCTTCAAAATCTAATGGGCAGTTTCTCAGTGGTTATATCCAGCTTTTAGTTACACTTTGTTGTTGGACTCATGCTAGCACCTCTAACTGCAGACCTGAGAGCTTGGTTTATTATTAACGCCATGTGATTTGCTCTTAATTACCGAGAAGTTCAAGATATTTAAGATGAATAGAAAGAAAGGTAAAAGAGTATACTTGCTCGACAGTAATACAGCACACGAGTGCATGTGGTTTCGCCGCCTGTACTCACTTCATATTTTCTTGTGGTTTAAAAGAAAAAAATCCCCTTTCAGACACAACTGACTGAGTACTGTGATGACGTGATGAAGGTTGTGCTTTCGTCAGCGTGTGTTTATATTTTAGATAGAAGTTTAGTCCTCACCTGTGGAGACGAGGACTATTTTTTTAATTGAGTCCGATTCTGCCTTATCCAGAGGGTGATGGTTTATGCTAACTTTGTGGTTTTCATTGCTTTCACGCTTTCTTTTCTTCTTCCTTTTGTTTTTTGTATTTATAAAGAAAAATTCCCACCCAAAGTTGTTCCCGGGGGACATTGTGGAGTATCCCAGGAACAAATACTTCTCTCATTTCGGAGTGTACTATGGAGAGAGGGACGGGGTTCCTTACGTCGCTCACCTGACGTGTCGAGGTTTGTGTTTTTTCCTGCTGTAAAGACACTTTTTAAAGTCTTACCTTTCCATAGACAAATGAAAAAAAACGCCTGCGAGAGCAGGAATAATTTCTTGAATTTTGATTGAAAGAAATTCAATTATTTTGTAAAAAAAAAAAGTGTTAAACAATGAAAATCAGCAAGAGGTTATTATGTTAGTCTCAAATTCTGCAAAAACCCAAACTGTATGAAATTTTTCATCTTTGAAAGATGGCCATGATGTGAGAACGCAGGATTTGTTTTTTACGTGATGATATCTACTGAAAAGAGGTGGACGACTTGTAAACCCACAAGAATCGGCTCAGTTTTCCACATTTCTGCAAACTGGAGTCAATGTTTGCTTAAACTTCTTCACATTTCTTATCAACAGCTTTTTAGATTTTGCTAAATAAATGCAAAATTCCTAAGGTTCCTATTAGGCCATGTGAAAAAGATCATGATATGACAGAAATTTTATTTTTCTTGATCCTTCCTTTGGAAATCTGCCTCTTAAAATAAGTCAATTTCTTGTCTTTGTCCATCAGATTCAGACACCAAGTTGCTGCTGTACGGCCGAGCTCTGAGGTCAGAGATCAAACTGGACCCTCTGGAGCTTCTGGGGAAAAAATACAAGGTAGCACGAGTGGTTTAAACATATGTGAGGAGTTTGTTATAAACAGCGACTTCAAGTGTTTTTTTTAAAACAGGTCAACAACATGCTGGATGACACGCACCCTCCGCGAGACTTCCACGGCGTGGTGAAGCCCGCCATCGAGGACATGATGGGGCGCGAGGTGACCTTTGACATCCTGTTTCACAACAGCGAGCACCAGGCGACGCTTTTCAGATACGGAGTGAAGAAGTCTGAACAGGTGAGCCGAGAGAAGAGCGCCACCTACCGTTTATTTACCGTGACGCGTGCTTAAAGCTGGTGTGTTTGTGTGTGCGTGCTGCAGATCGACAAGATCTATGACTACATCATGCCGGCCTGGAAGAAACTGTTCAAGGAGAAACAGCTGTGAGCCAGGTGTGCGCTCATCTTCACCACCAGAGAGGGCACCGTTCTTCTCTGAATCAGCTGTATGAAGTTTGGAGGAAGTTTTAAAGTGAATCCTTCTCCTCCGTCCCTTTACACCTCTCTTTCTTTACACCTCCTTCCCTTCTCTATCTTGTGTCACCCTTTCTTCCCTTCTACCTTTCCTTATTCCTCCCATCCTCCCTCTTTTCTGTCATCATTGCTTCCTTTCTTATTTCCTTACTTTCCCTCCTCCTTTCCTTTTTATCATATCCTCATTTCTTTCTTTACATCCTTTCTTCCCTTCCTGTTTCCTTATTCTTCCCATACCTTTTCCTTCCTGCCATCATTCCTTCATTTGTCCCATCCCTTAATCCCTCCCTCTTCCCTTTCCTTCCTATTACCTCCTTACTTCCTTGTTTACCTCCTTTCCATTTTCCTTATATCCCTCCTTCTTTCCCTTTCTAACCCCCTCCCCCCACTCATTACTTGTGTTCTTGATTTCCTGTAATTAATTTCACATTACTGGTATTATCATTATTTGTATTTTTTTTTTACTATTATTATATTATTTGTTAAAGGTATTCTTGAATATGCACTGATTTTTTAAAAAAAAAAATCTTAATTTCATTTACATGAAAAAAATCAATACTTGCGCAAGAAAAAACAATAACTAAACTAAAAACAAAGCAAAAAAACAGATACGTTAAAGGTCATCTTAACATCCTAAAGTGTTTAATAATGGTACATTTGTTCTCCAAAATTAAGAGAAAATGTTCATACTGTTTCATTAAAACGATGAGATTTTATACATTGTTTTGTTAAAATATCATAATCTTTCTCTTGAACTTTGATACTTCGTATTTTTGTTACTTTTAGTGCAGTTTTTCTCTGTTTTTGAACATGTTTGAGCAGAACATTTTCCTCCCTGCTGGTTGCACATCAGTTTCTGTCTGAATACTTTTCTCATGGGAGGCTCTTTCACTCTTAAAACTGCCTGTGAGTGACTAAGTTGTTCTGAATAAACCTTTATGTGCCACAATGACAAAATCTTGTTAGAATCCTTCCTTCCTTCCTCACAGTTTGGGAGCCACAGTACCACCTTCAGTCTTCTTGTGCGCCTCTTTAAGCCAGGATATCAGGATTTTGTTGGTCTCCGCCGGCTTTTCCATCTGCGTCCAGTGTCCGCACTGTTCGATGTGTCCTCTGCTCAGGTTTGGCATCTTCAGTTAATAAATAACAAATATCACATTCACTTCCAGTAACTGATAATCGCTCAGCTGACTGTCTCAATGCTGTTGTTTCTTACCAAGTCCTCCATTCCCTTGGAAAAGGACGGCAGCAGTATGGGGTCTTTACCCGCCGTCAGCATCATTGTCGGCATCAGCAGCTAAAACACGCAAACATCTGACTGTGAATCAGAAAGCTTGATAACAAGATGTGACTGCCAAGTCAACAAGTCTTATTTATCCTTCATGGTGACTCCAGAAGTGTCTCCTGCTGGTCATTAGGAAGAATGCAGGTTTAAAGCAATCCTGCATTTGCTTCAATATTGAGACCCCAAAGTTACAGCCATCTTTAATTTACAACCTATAAGATGTTTATGTGACACTGCAATGCAACAAACCTTCTCAAAGGGCCGGGAACACATCCACGTCCAGTTTGCATCACTGTTTCGATACCAGTTCAAGGGCCCCCTGTAAAATAAAACCCAAAAGTTACTCAGTGACTGTTCAGAGAACTGTATAATTTAACTGACTGTTCAGGAATATTTGCTTATGACATCAAATTTCTTCTCACCAGCAGTCTACAACCTGCAAAATACTCAGTTTAGTGCCACAAACATAAAAGCAGGAACTGCAGGATGTTATTAAAACAGTCATTTTTACAAAAAGCTGTGTAAGAATCACCCATCACAGTGGACGCTTCCATGTAATAAACATAAATATTATTTGTTGGCTGAGCACACATAAACACAATCTACAGGAAGCTCTGTGGAAAATCTGCAACCTGAAGCCTCTTTCTTTGTACTGGCTGACGTAGTACTGCAGGTCGGCTTCTGTCAGCATGGAGCTCCTGGGAATCCACTCTGGCAGACCCACAAACAGGCCACCTGGGATAAAGCACAGACACAGCATGAGATCTGTGAATGAAGTGGCCCGATTTAAAAATCTTCAGCATTCACATGAACGTGAATGATAACGTCACTGATAACCAGCAGGAAATGTCACCTCGAGCGCACACTCCTGCAGTGCTGATAGCGGGACGATCCTTCTGTGGAAAAGAGAAAAACATTCATCAGGTGTGGGTGATTTTTCCACCTATTTAGCTCTGAAACTGCACACTGTCACACTGGTGTGGATGAGTGCACAGTCGATCCACTCACTGCTTCACTACTGCTGGAAAAGAAAAGTTTTAACGTCCTCTCCAAATCCTTCTCCAGCTCGGCCTCCGCCACACCCTGAAACACAAATCCCGCTTATGAAGCTGCAGTTTTTCTGTGATAGAAACAAACATTAAAAAATATATATATAAATTAAAAAAATAAATAAATATCTCTATATATCTATCTATATCTATCTATATATAAACACTTACTGGTGTTTGGAAGTAGACCTGATAGTCGAATATTGGAATAGACTTCAGTTTCTCGAAAGCAGGAACCAAAGGATTCAACTTGAACATCGGGGTGTTCAACGATGCCACAGCCCTTCACACACACGGAAAAACACTTTAACTTCACTGTACAGCCTCTGGGGGCCGTCACCGAATGTCTGTCTGTGTGTGTGTGTGTGTGTGTGTGTGTGTGTGTGTGTGTGTGTGTGTGTGTGTGTGTGTTTTCTGTTGTTTTTTTTTTTTTTTTTTTTTTTTTTTTTGCCCCCGC
>VVHJ01034663.1:0-13108 GCA_015107715.1 Tylochromis polylepis
AATCTTCAACAATGTCCAATATATCACTTCAAGTGTCCATAAATGTATTAGGTATGCTGTCCATTTCAGTTCAGTGCACTTAATATTCAGTATTTGGTAAGTGTTCAAGTTATTTGGATTGTCTTTAGTCACAGCTCTGCTTTTTGATGCATCAGTTTTTGTGTTAAGTGGAATCAGATCTGACCCGAAAAGAAAAAAGTAACAACATAAAGTGTCCTGAGATCTCAGAAAAAACGTTAATCCTTTAAAGAAAAATGCAAATCGTTGTATCCTACCACCCTCCAAGGAAACAGGTGGCCTCCGGATTGAGAGCGTCCTTTCTAGGTATCTCCAGTGGCATCCAGTCCTTAGATGGCACCCGCTCGGTCCTTGCAGCAGACTTCTACCACATAAAAAAACAAAAAACAAAAACAGCCAGGATATTCTTCAAAGAATACATTAATTCCGTAGCGCAACACGTTACAGGACTGAACCTTCCACAACAGCTTTTGGGCATCTAGCTCCGTGCAGGCGGATGCAGTGAAAGAAAGTTACCACGCATAGTGCTATGGTGCATTCATTGTTCATGGGAAAACTCATCACTTAACAAAACAGTAACACTTAAAATTAGAATAAAAATAGAACACCATTGGCAATAAAATAACCATGGGTTACAAATGCACCGTAAACTCTTGTTCTACAAGTGTTTTCTTTCTGTCTTGTTCAGGTGCCAAATGGACATATGATGGTAAGTGTGACAATATTTTAAACACAATTTGTAATATATATATATGGTAAATAAAATATAAAATATATCAAGTTTTTTTTCTTTCTTCCTTATTTTGGCTTTGCGCTATCCAGTAAGAACTGATATAGAGAAAGCATTATTTTCGTTTTGGCTCTTCATCAGCGTTTTAAGTGACAGTGTCAAACTGGAAGACAAAAGCGATGACAGTGTGGTAACCACCATACACAGTCACCACTTTTGTCTGTGGTGAACAGAGTCTGACTCTACAAATATAACATTTCATAAGTGGCTGGCTGCCTTTGTCTGGTGCCTTAAGCTCTATGGAGAGGGACTTCTTGAATCATGTCTATCTCTTACATAAACTACTCTAACTATGACCTCTCATCATTATGTTACAGCAGAAAAATGTCTGAATGTTAAAGCAAAATTTTCGCAGGTGAAGCACTGAAAATTGATGTAATTTGTCTGGACAGTTTTTTGTTTGCTTGTTTTTGTTTTTGTTTTCTGGACAAATCTTAAGCACTCTTTAGGGGGGAAAAAAATCATTGATCAAGCCCTCTATTATCTTTAAAAGTTAACCAAACAGTGGAGGAATTCTTTACCTCTGGTTCCTTTAGGCTGAATAAGAAAGCCCCCACTTCTCTGTCAGTAATTTGTGGTCATGATTAATATTAATATAGTTAGATTAGAATAAATCTGTTCTTAACTAGGATAATGACTGACCTTATATGTCAGTACAGAGTACTGTGACAGTGTTTCTTGGTGATTCATCCTCCCCCGTACAAAACTGTGAAAACATACATATGTTCCTGAAATATGCACAATACATAAATATACAAAAAATAGGTTAACATAGATTAAATACTAAATGCCTCATCATAGTAGTCAGCAGTCTGTCTACTGGTAGCACTTTCTGTTGATGGTGCCACAGCTGAGTCATATAAATGATCTCCACCTCAACACTCCACCCTCTGGCGAAGGACATACAATGAGTCTTTGCACGAGAATAAAATAAATGAGATTAACAATGACTGTTGTATTCTTCTCACCCTGCTCTGCTACCAGTGTGATGTTGAGAGGATTGCGTAGAAAAGCTTGTTAAAATCTTCTATTTTAAGATTTCTTTTATGTAGAAATTACCCACAGTCATCTATGTTCTACCAAGTACTGTCTAGGGACCACCAAAGGCCACTAAACATCCTCTATTAAAGGGTAGCCAGCATCAAAGTAAAACACAAATGATATGAATAGTGAGTAACAGAAAAAGTAAAATAAGAGCAATTTTCTTCTTAGTTAGAGAAGGTTTGCCTAGATTGAACTTGGAGCTTTTCATCAAACAAGTATTCAGTGATTTTGCAACTTTTCTTGACTGTTTCTGGCATGTCTTATACAGCCAATCCACATTTGTCTGAGAGGGAGGTTGGGGGCAATCATTCATATTTAACCATGGTCAGCTGGCATATTGTGAATGGTCAATCTTTTGATGAATACTAAACAGATAATGAATTAGTGGCAATTGTGCTGCCAAGACGAGAGCATACGCACAGCATCTTCCATTTTGTCACAACTGTGACATTTCAAATTTGATGAAGTCCATTCATTGCAAACTATTAGGCTGACTTTCATGTTTGAAAAGCTCAGTGCATAGACGTTTACACTTAAAACAACATGCAGTGAAAAGATGAACATTCAACAGCTTCCTGGTTTTCTTTTCAGTCCATTTTTGAAATAATTGTTTTCTCACTTTTGTATTATTTTAAAGCCCACTGTGCCTCGTGGCCTTAGAGGAAACATTTTTGAGAGTTGCCCCCAAAAAAAAAAAAAAGAAAAAAAAAAGAGGTCGCTTTTTAAACCATATGACTCAATTGTAAATGTGGCCATTTTCGGTGTCTTGCGCTTTATAGAAACCTCTCATTTGGAGAGAGACAGCATTCTCACTGCGTGGCGCTGCCTGCAAACAGCAGCCTGGTTCTCCTTCTCACTGCTTCAAAAAAAGGCCATGAGCAGAGCCGTAGGCCTCCCTCCCACCACCTTGTTTATAGATAATAATAAGTCATTTGGACCAAAGGTAAAACATTTATTACACACTAAAACAAACTCTGGCCCTCTGTGGAGCCACCCACTGTTCAGCCTCACACTGTGAGATGTTTGTCTGATAACATTAAATACTTCAGTTTTTAAAGTTTTTAAATGTCTGTGCTAATGTTCTCTGGTGAATCCACACTTTTAAAATTGAAATCAAAACTTCAAATTCAAAAATTGCATTTGTTGCAGTAATATTTATGATTTATGATATAAATTAACGTTGTTGCAGGACCCCAAGGACAGGACCACTGGTCCGAGCGTTATCCGTATTGTGGTGGAGCGTTACAGTCACCAATAGACTTTGAGTCAGATCTGCTAAGATTCGATCCCACTTTACGTACAATTGAGGTTCAGAACTACAGCCTGTCTCCAAATGAGCAGCTCACTCTTGGAAACAATGGGCATTCTGGTGAGTATACATCAACAGTGTTATCCACAGAATATGTAAGACGTGCAGTACTTGAAATGTAATGTGTACTTACAATCATCACAAGTAAGACAGCTGTGTATCAGACTAAGCAAATATTTAAGTATGCCATGCTTTGTTTGGCCTGAAATCTAAGTTTTTCAAATCAAAGTGATGTGCTCGTCTATGCATTCATTAAAATGTCCACACATAAATGTGGAGACCTATTTTCTGGGTCAAACTTAGGAAAATGATAGGCAGATCTTTTTTCTTCATCTGCCACAGCAATTTTCTATAATCACCCTCTTATTATCTTAACTGTCTGAGAAAATATGACCAAAGACTACTCATCTGATCTGCCTCTGCTTGGACCGGCGCATCTTAATGAAGGAAACCAGCTTAAATTTAATGCGCAATATTTATTTAGAACATAGCGAAGTGAAGTGAAGCTATTCAATGAACTGTACGCTGCAAAACTGGTTAGATGAGTTTCTGTCATGTTCCCTTAAGCATCATGTAAAAACTGCTCCATTGGGAATTTTAGTGACAGTCATGTCTGCCGAATGTTGGCAAGGATGCATTGCTGTTACATCTGCATAGCAAAACTGCTTTCCACACACAGAATGCAAATAACACAGAAATGCTTATGCATACATACCTCAACACCACAAGCTGAGTGACATCACAAGTGTGACATGTATTCCAAATGGGCTGACAAAGCTTTTTCATGTGCAAGCATTCGTCATGCACTGACGATCATGCGAAATGCACTTTGCGTCACCCGGCTATAAATGGCCATATATGCATCTACACCACTTTGACAGCACAAGAGGGAGGGGTGGGGGGTTTTGCATGCTGACTTCCTCAGTTTGGATAAAGCTCATGTTTCGTGATGCCCCAGTGTTTACTGGTGCAGTCATGACTCTTTATGTTGATGTGTGCTTTCATTTGCTTTGGTTCACAGTGCAGCTTTCATTGTCCCCCAAGATGTCTATCTCCAGCCTGCATAACCGATACACTGCAGGTCAACTCCATTTCCACTGGGGCTCCTCCAGTCGGCCAGCAGGTTCTGAGCATACGGTGAACAGGAAGCAGTATGCCGCAGAGGTAAACAATGCAAAATGCACTTCTCACTACCCAATACTGGCTTTAGAGATAGTGGTGCAAAGTAACTGAACACATTTGCACTACTTACACTACACTTAAGTACAAATTCAAGGTAGTTGTCCTAAAGTATTTCAATATCTTTGCAACTTTCTACATGTACTGCACTGATATACTACGTTTTAATTTACCATTTCATCAGTTTGCGGATTAGAACAAAGCCACCCCCACCAACAAGTTCTTATATTTTGGGCACACAGGTTTGTATTATTCCAGCCATGTCAAATATTCTTTCTGGTTGGTTCATCAACTCGTTCATTTCCTGTTAGGATGAAGGGTGTTAGGCAATAAGCTATAACATCATAATATCAGCTGCAAGTAATATGACTAAGGTGCAGCTTTCTCATCAGTCGTGACCAAGCAGTAGCCTATCTCACTTTCTCCTTGACTCTAACAACTCAGTTACTGATTCATTTCTGCCTTTTCTCTGGGCTTCCTGCCAGTTCAGCATCTCAGTTGAGAGGTAGCCTCTCACCTCACCTCACCTCACCTCACCTCACCTCACCTCACCTCACCTCACCTCACCTCACCTCACCTCACCTCACCTCACCTCACCTCTCTGGCATGTATGATTAAACAGTATCTTTTTCTTTGTAGGCGATTACCTTCAGTCCTAGATAGATTCCAACACAGAGCCTCACTGACTGTGACTTTCCATAGTCAATTTAGGGATTATTGTAGGGTCTACCTTAGATTATAAAGCGCCTTGATGTAACTGTTGTTGTGATTTGGCGCTGTATAAATAAAATTGAATTGAATTGAGCTGAATGAGAAAAGCAACCTTCAATTAATATGTATGTGGAGGAAGGTGGACTAACAAAGTAAACGGAACTGAAACAGAAGTTATAATATTTAAATAAGAGAGTGGAGTGAGGTTATTAAATATCACACAATATTTCTTCTGTCAGGATTTAAAGATAGGATTAGCTGGCTCTGGTTATTTAAATAAGTCTTACCCTTGTCTGCACTTAAAAGTGACAACTCAGGCTTCAAGCAAAGCATTAATACTTTATGAGTGAAACATGTGACATTTGACTGGCGGGGGAATCGAAGCCACTGACACCCTTCAAAGATGATGTTGCTAAATATGAAATATGAAAAGCATCCCCATGTCACTGTTGTGGTTTGTTGAGACTGCTGCAAATATGTAGTTCACATCCATCTGTCAAATGTGTTGTTTCTATGCACTGCCTATTTTAATGTGTAATCAACTGTAAATTGAAATTATATGTATAAAAACTTTATCTTTAAACCCTCAATGCTAATATTACAGAGGTCATAGATGTATTTCTTTTACCAAAATAATCATTGGTTTACAATCATCAAATCAGCCTATCTGAAATTTAGTTGCATATACTAAAAGTCAGAAAAAAGACATAGGTCAATATCAGAATGTGCATTACTCTATGGTATGTCAGTCTCTTAAGGTCAGTCTCAGAAGGGTTTTAGGGGATTGGTGTACCAGGCTATTATATGCTGTGGTTTTAAACCACCTCTCTAAATGAGTGGCTGTCTGTGCTATTTAACGTGTGAAGCCCTGTAAACAGGTTTCACACAATAGTTTCATGTATTTACTTTGGCACTTCAGGTAAAGAAGACGATTTGAAAGTCAAGTTTAAAGTACAGTAGGTGAAAATGGGATACCGTTGTATATAATTTGGAATCATTTGGATTACAGTGGGTAGACTGAAATGACTGCAACCTGTGTTCTTTTTATGTGACCACTCTCCAGCTGCTGTGCAGCCACATTTAAGGTGCTGTGGTTTGACCTGAGTTTCTGTGTGGACACGTCGAAAACATGCGTCTTTTCAAGTCTCTCCAGACTCCAGAACCACAGTTACTTGATGACATGTTGTTTTGGAGGCATGGCATGATGGGAAATTGAACATTTCCCTGAAATGGTGAAAAGGCCTTCCTTAATTCTCAAGACAGAGCAAAGTCTGTAAATAAAACTACATATTTGGCCAGACGGTCTAAGAACCCTTTGGGTTGTACTGAATATAGAATAACTTTCTGCTATAAGTAATCTGGTGTAAAATATTTTCTTTTCTTATTTTCTTCCATAGAAGATTGTATTCAGTGCTTTCTGAACACCTCCACTTATGTTCAATCCAACTAACATCTACTCTCTGCATTGAACAGCTATTATTAGTGTAAACGGTTGTCTTTTAAGTAAAAAGGAGATAACATGGAGAGCAGAGACATTATAATGACATGATATAGCAACCTTCATGCTTTCCCCAAACTAAGTAATAGTTTGAACACAGGGTAGTAGTCTTAAGGTACTTTAAGGTTTATCACAGGGCTGTTGCAATGTTGCACTGGTGTACATAACAATCTGGCAGTGTATGTGTCACTTTTTCCATGACCCCACCAAACTTCTGCTATTGGTACTATGTCACAGATGTCTTGAGTTTGAAAAATGAGCGTGATTCACATAAAATACCTTCTTGTTTTGTTTTTCTCCACAGGATCATCTTGACATATTGTTCTTTTTGTTCACAGCTGCATGTCGTGCATTACAATTCAGACAAGTATCCCAATATTTCCACTGCTGCAGACAAATCTGACGGCCTGGCTGTGCTGGGTGTGCTGGTTGAGGTGAGACCTTGTGGGCAATGTTCTGTAATTTTGTTTTCTTCTGTAAAGTAGACCTAAATATCTAACTAACTGTGTTTCTGTACAGGTTGGGATGTTCAATCCAGCTTTTGAACAGATTCTGAAGTTCATAAATGGTGTTAAATACAGAGGTAAGACCTGAGTACTAATTTTTTCTAAGTGAAATTGAACACTAAACATAAATTATGTGCAGTAAACATAAGCCTTTTCAAAACATAAGCTGTGGCTTTAGTTTGTGATTCTTTATCTAGGTTTGAGGCATGAATCATTCATGTGACAGTAATGGATTTTACATTAGCGTCACCAAACAGCTGATTTCTGTTTTGTCATTCCAACTGTCAGATCAGAAAGTGAAGGTGCCTGGTTTCAACATCAGAGCTCTGCTGCCTACGCGTTTGGATGAGTATTATCGCTACGACGGCTCACTGACGACTCCTCCATGCTATCCCAGTGTCCTGTGGACAGTGTTCAGGAATCCTATAACAATTTCTCGCAAACAGGTGCTTCAGCAGCTTAAGTGAAGTTTAACCAGGTTTAATATAGAATAAAAAAGCAGATGCTACATTTTTTAAGACGTATCAGTGTGGCGTCTTTCTCTCATTTAAACTTTATTGGTGTGGAAAAGCCTTTGTGCTAAACTTGCTTTTGTTTTGTTGTGCTTTATTTAGTTTCTGACCCTAGCAACAGTGCTCTACTCCTCAAATACCCAGGACTCAGCCCCTATGCCACTGAATAACAACTACAGGAAAACGCAGTCTGTTGACAGTCGGCTCGTCTTGGTATCTTTTAAAGAACGTAAGTATGGTCTACAAACCTGGCTTGCTTTATTACCTGAGCATGGGTGAAAAGGTCACATAAGTGACATAGCCGCTGTGCTGCTTTAAAAAAGGATGAAAGACACATTTGAATGAATTGAGGGCATTTATTCTGCTACAGAGATTACAGCTGCCGTGCTGGCTTTGGCTTTGGTGTCACCTGCTTGTGGCTGAGATTTGATGCTGATCATTTTTATATTTGATTGAGTTTGATGAGCTTGTCTGGAAGCGTGCCATACTTTAAGATATGTTGATTTAACCACTCCTCTGACATGCTGAAAACATCTGCAGCCCTTAAATTTGTCTCTAAAGTCTTACTTTTATGTGGTTGCCTGGTGTACCGCAGTGTATGGTATTTAGGTCCATATTGTGTGGTATAAATGTGCATGTTTTCCTCAAAGTTTTCCTCGCAGAGCTATGCTTTCCTAATGAGACGTGCTGTGACATGGCAGTGTGAAATCCCATGCTACGAGCTTCTCATAAGTGCTAGTTAGCAGACAGTAGCTTGTGCTTTTACTGTATTGCTATGAGCAGCGTTGTTGCATGCTGGGCTTGAAGATCCATCATCATCCGAATGAGTATCCAGCTTGCGGTGATGTTTAACAACATTGGCTCTGTGTCTGATGCAGGCAGAGGACTGCATGGTACTCTTACAGTTACATCTCCGTTTACAAGGAAGCATATCATTCAGCAGCTGCTGGTTGGTGACTTAGGAGACCTGGCTGATGAAGGGCTCTATAAGCTCCTGCCAAGTGGTTCAGAGAAGCACCATGCTGGCAAGAAGAAAGACCTCAAAACCCAGCGGAGTGAGAGACTGGCTAAATCCAAACAACAAACGCTGAATCCATCCCTTTGGAAGAAAAGCCAGACCAACCGCCATGTGGGAAAGCTCGGGCTAGCAGAAAACACACTGAGCTACGTCTCACTGGAGCAGAGAGTTTCCCACCAGCTCAAACAGTCCCAAGCTGAGAATCAGATGGTTCAGGCTCTCAGAGACGCAGTTTTCCCTGAGCTTAACCTAAAAAGCTACCTAGAGTGCAGGTCAGACTTAGCTCTCCCTACCATCAGGTATATTCTCCAAGGCCGGCCAACAGATGAGGCTACTGAGTTAAATCATTCCCTCACTAAAGCCATGATGAATCAAAGAAAGACTTCCACAGCATTGGAGAAAAACGTGCCAATGACACAATATAATGGTCATTCCACTGCTATAGTTCCCAGGAAACCACAAAGCCAGGGTTATCCACATCCTTGGCTTTTGCCTATGGAGTGGGAAGACTAGAGAGATGCCTGGCATTGTTGAAACTCACAGTGTCACTGTCTGGAGCAGACATCAGTTGTGTGTCCCACAATGACAGCCAAATTTTCAAGCCACGCCCTGCATTCTTTTAACCAGTTTATGCTTTATGTATGTGATATTACAATGTTACTTTCCCGTGTGTGCACATATTTTTAGTTTTCAGCAACTTTAACTTTTTTTCTTTATCACAGATTTTGTTTGTTTGGTTTTTTTTGTTTGTTTGTTTGTTTTTCGCACAAAATCAATCAGATGCATAACCAGTGCCCAACAGTGACTGTCCTCAGTATAATGAAAGGGCTATCTCAGTGTGTATATTTTTGTCATGAAAATATATATATTATTTTTTTAATACGTTAGTGCTTTTGGTATGTTTACCCATGTTTGCCTGGCTGAGCAATGCTTTTCAATAAACTATAAAAAATGACCAATTTCTTGTGTGAAAATCTTTACGTGTCAACTTATACGACTGTGAGATGTCAAGGACCATTTAAAGTGCTTTACTGGATGCCAAGCTCAGTCCTATAGTATGGTAATTCTGGAGCTATGCTAGTAATTATTGTCTTACACAATGTAGAAATGTGGCTAAACCCACAGAATTTCTTTAGAGCTAACATGATTTTCAGTTCTTCGCAGGGTAACAGAATGTTTTTACATTTGACTTCTATATTTATATAGAATAATAAAGCACTAGAGGTTTTCAGTTGCACATTTATGAACAGAATTAGATGCTTAAATAGAAGAAATGACAGCAAGTTATTAGTCTACATTATGTTTATTTTGCATGCCGTGAAAAAGAAATGTGTACTTTGTAGATTCTGCACTTTAAACATCTAGAGGAGGATTAAACAAGTAGTCAAATTAAAATGTTGAGTGTCAACTAGTTGAGATAAACTTTTAGTCTGAGATTGTGTGTTTAAAATTCTGGCTTGATCCAGGTCTCAGCACAGATAATCTCTTCTTTTTCTTTCACCTGGTCCTGAAAGGGGTCACTACACACCCTGTGTATGTCCTCCTCCACTACATCCATGAATCATCTCTATGGTCTTCCTCTTTTTCTCCTGTCTGGCATCTTCAGCATCTTTTGTCAAATATATCCACTATCCCGCCTCCGCACATGTCCAAGCCATCTCAGCCTTCCCTCTCTAACGTTGTCTCCAAACCACTCAACCTGAGCTGTCCCTCTGATGTAATTATTTGTAATCCTGTCCATCCTGGTCACTCCCAGCGAATTTTACCATCTTCAACTCAGCCACGTCCAGCTCTGCCCTCTCCCTTTTTGAGGATGCCACTGTCTCCATACAATACATCATGGCGGATCTCACTACCATTTTTGTAAAGCTTCCCTTTAAATCTTGCATCCTTGTGTCACAAATCATCTCAGACACTGGTCTCCACCCATTCCACCACCCTGCTTGCGCTCTGTTCTCCACCGCTTTTGTATACTGTCCATTGCTTTTTGTATGGCTGACCCCAAGTATTTATACTCATCCACCTTCCCTATTCCTTCCATCTTCACAATTACACCTGTCTCACCATCATTCACAGATAATTCATTTATACAGTATATACATTTTTTTAAATGGGTCAGCGGGGTGTGGCAGAAATTTGAGATGAACTAAAATTCCTATATTTGTGTCATGAGACTGTTTCTCTTATGAAAACCACTGAAATGTAATTATTTTCCCCCTATTATCTGTCATGAGTAGCCCTTTCACTATTTTCCTCAGGTGGTGTTATATCTGAGTTAAAATCTACTAAAATACATTTTCACTGTTTCTCTCTTTCTCTCTGTTACTCAGACGACCTCTCTTGGATAAACACTGGTATGTCGCTTTAGAGTCGGTAAACAATTTAATAAAAGACATGTAAAATCATGTTAAGCCACAATACATAATGTGGATGTTTTATAATAATAATTTATAAATTAGTTTCATATTTCTTAGATCACTAAACACATCTAAGTCTAAAAGTAAAGACTTATTATTAAGACTTACTAGGTATTAATTTCTGTTCATTTGTGATGTGTCACATGACAATTCAAGTTTATAATTAGGCCTCTGAAATATGAACATATCCCATTAGAAATTGTTATTTAACAATAATTGCCACTTATGACAAAATATATATTTATGCTGCTCTGCAGGTTTACTGGTTCCCATACTGGTGAGCTGTGCACTGGGACTTGTTTTCATTGTCACCTTGATGTGCTGCATATTAAGGCAAAAAAGGTAGGTAAAGGGCAAAATCACAGAAAACATCCCTTGCTGAACAATAACTTACTGTATACATTTTGCTTTTTAACTAAACCACATCTGCTCAGCTTGATTATATCCATTCCACAAACAATGTTGTCAAGGAGCTCAAACCTGGTTTGTCCCACACTTTTTAAGGAAAGTCTAAATATCTAAATACAACAAGAATTTTACTGCCTTTTTATATGGCTGAATTTGGAGCCTGGTATATATATAGTACACAGCACTATGTAAATTTGACACTTGCAGAGGATTTTAAGAGACTGATTACTTTAACTGACCAACAAATATAGAGTTTAAAATCCAGGAGTTGATAGTGGTTGTGCCTTAGTTAAATGGATTTTATAGGTGGGAAACATGTGTACACTCACTTGTGCTGCCCTTAGTCACACCATGGCAGTGTGACAACACATGAATCATAAACTCATCTTTGTGCAGTTATGATTTCTATAAACAGCTAGTAGGACAGTAGAGAATTTTTTATGGGGTTACTTTGTGACTTATTACGTATTTTTTTGTAATACATGGTAACAAATACATGAAAATATCAACCTAGAAAAACAAGCATGTAGAATATTATGGCTGGTCAATTTATTACTAGAAGAAGTAATGTTATAACTGTTTTTAAATTCTAATAACTTCCACACTGATGAGGAGCGATTCGTGGGTATACTACTAGATATACTACTGCATTCATACTTTTAGATATGGAAAAAATAGTTTAAATATGTAAGGATAGGTTAGCAATATCCAGAGGGGAGAAATGGACTGGCATATCTACAGCACTTTTCTTGCTGACCACTCAAAGCAGTTAAAGTAAATTTAAATTTGTTCATACAGCACTTTATTCTTTGTATTTTTAATCACTTTCTATACCTCAAATCACCAATTAATCTATGGCACATATCTTTGGACTGTGAAGGTAAAATCTACCCACACACAGGAACAGCATGCAAACGCCACACAGGTTGCAACCAGAACCAGAACCTTCTTGGTGTGAGGCTCAGCAGTGCTAACAATGCCTTCCAAAATACATAAATGCATGCTTTTGGAGATGAAAGGCTATGTCACAGTCTCATTCCAAATTACATCCTGGAGGGGATTAAAAGGTGTTTAACGTTACTAAGTAACACTGGTAACTATAACTGTGTTTCTTTAAAGCACAGTATCACCTTCAACAATTGTCTCTTTACAGTTGGCTAACCAACGGACTAAAAAGAATGAGCAGTTGTAGTGTAAAAAAAAAAATTAACAACTTGACAGTTTGCAAGGGAAAAGACACTCTTAGCATTTAACTGTTTCCCTCACATTTTGCTTATATGTGATGGTAGTAAATAAATATCATCTTGAAAACAAAGTAAACATCAACAAGAGACACCTTATGGCAATTAAATAAACAAATGAAGGCAGAATAATAATAATCATAATAACAATAATAATGCAAGCGGTTGCACATTTTGTTTTTTTAGACCTACTGCTGAACAAGACAAAGGCATGCATGTTGGATACAATACTGGAGACAAGGATGAGTATGGCTCAAGAGTATAACTCCTTGTTCTGAATCACACTTCAAAGGAACTCGGAAACTTCAACATCCTTAAGACTTTTGTCCCTTTGCATCACTCATTTTATTTATTTTTTCCCCCATGGGTCACTTTGGAGATTTATAAAGGCATGCAAGGTTTAATCACATCACATGATTAAGTTTGCGTGTGACTCTAGGGTTTTGGGAAGCACTTT
>VVHJ01034663.1:15105-33372 GCA_015107715.1 Tylochromis polylepis
GCTGAACAAAAGGGGGGGGGGGGGGGGGGGGGGGAATGCAATTTATTTAGCCCACTGCATTTACAGGGAGTTGTTTTCTTGATAACTGTGGAAAGCATGTATAGAATACATATTGCAGGCAACACTGCGTTAAATGTCCCAGTAGTTATGATGCACTAGAGTACAACCTCCTTTAAGTGAAATGCACTTTCTCATCTTTGCACTTTTCTCTGTTATAAAAATTCAAAATGTGACTTTACTACAAAAAGTCTTCATGTGGTGCCGCTGTAGTTTAACTGATATTTTCATCAGTCACACAGCCGGTATGAACGGACTTCCTGATTTTAGAGTCTTAGTATGAAGGTATTTTAAATGTATTTAAAATTTAAATTAATGTAAATTAAAATGTATTTTATTTATTTAAATTTAACTTATTTAAATGTAAATTTATTTTAAAGCTTCAACATGGAAATGGAGATTGTGATTTATGATTATGGATTTATATAAATTTTAAATGATTTGGTCTCCCCAGGCTTTATGGAGACTCTTGCCCCCTGGAATCACTTGCCTCTTTCCTCACCCCTAAGCGGATCACGTTCGCAGAAGCTTCCAAACAGATCTTTGACCCATGTAAAGTTGGCGATACCTTTGGACCGACGTAAGTATGATTAACAGATTTAATCAGTCTGGGATCTATTATTCCCTCCGATCTTGGCACTAATCCAAGCATGATGATTGTTGAAGGTGGTGGACTTGCTGGTTTAAAGTTGCTATAAAGATCCCAGAGTCCTGGAGAGGAAAAGAGGTTCATCTTCTGTGGGAAAGTGATGGAGAAGCAATGGTTTGGAGAGACGAACAGCCAGTTCAGGTAACGCAGCAGCAGTTTTATTTAAAGACAAAAGTGCAGAAATATTGTGCTTAACCTCCATCTTATCCATGCTGTTTGGTTTTGTAGGGCCTGACTAAAGAGGGTGAAAAGACGAGCTACATCCTCTCTGACTGTCTGCAAGATGAGGAGCCGCACAGGTGAGTTGATCTGATTATTTTTTGCTGAATCAGCAGCAACCACAGCTTTTCGACAGCTTTAACCCCAAATTTACGCATGTTTGTGTCTCTGTTTAGTCTCACCCTGTATGTGGAAATGGCCTGTAACGGGCTTTTTGGAGCTGGTCAGGGCTCTATGATTGCTGCTCCAGATCCAAACCGGAAGTTTTCTGTACAGAGAGCTGAGCTAGTTGTATTCAACGGGGATGTAAGAGAGTTGCTGACAGACTTCGAGATGCTTGTTGACATTGTAAAGGTACTATCAACCAAAATAGTGCATGATGATACATTATTTTAAAAAACATTGTAAGCCAAACATGACATTCTGTACTCTTCTTCACAGGAGCTTGGAGAGGAAGATCAGCGAGGCTACCAGGCGCTCTTCACTGTCAATGAGATGGTGAACCTCTGTGACCCATCTGACCCCAGTTCTTTTGCTAAAGTACATAGTCTGGCGCGCACCTTCTTCAGCCAGCGGAATGGAGAAAGCCAGCATACTGTCCATGCAATGGGTCACTGCCACATAGACTCAGGTATGAATGTTTTTGTTTTAGCTTTGATTAAGCTGCTAGTCTAGTCCACCTGGCCAGACAAGGTGTCTCTCTTTTCCCAAAGATGACCAGTTCCATCACAAAGTTGCAGTCCAAAATGCTATGAAAATTGTAGGGTGAGCATTGCCAAAATAACAAACAAAGCAATCCAGAATATGAGAAGAAAGAATTTGAGGGGGAGGGGTTTGTGGCAATACAGAAACCAGGGCTCTATTCCACGAAGCAGGTTTAGCTAACAACTCACTGTACGGAAAGAGAATTAATTTCAACTCTGACTCAGTTACTGGGGTAACAGACTCAGAACCAGCTGACTGACACTGATTCATTTCCTCATTCATAAAATTGGCGCCAAACTGCATAGCAGAGTGAATTAAACTGCAGAAGTTTACATTTTTACAAACACCGAAATGCTGGTTAAATGTTAGTTTGCTATTTCGTATACTTAATATTAGTGATATTAAAGTCATTCAGTCTTCAGTATATGAGGGCGGAGATGCTGATTATGTCACGGATTTATAATCGGCTCAGAATAAAATCTATGGAGTCCATTTCTTTCTAATTCTGTGACTCTGTGGACAGTAATGTTGTCAGACTGTCAGTCTCCTTGTACCGCAGACATTTACTGCATGTTACTGTAGCAATCAAAGTTTAACAATGATGCGCGTAAAGCTTTAGAGGCACAACACACTGATCAGTGATCAATCATTTGTCGTGCTGTAATCAGTCGCACTGACTGGAGAGAAAAAAAAAAAAGTATGAACGCTGGAGTTTTGGAGTTGATGTGAACATCTGAGTGAAGATGAGGCTGAGACGATTTCAAGATTTGAAAACTGTTTTTAAATGCAGCCTGCAGACAGTTTGATTGCATTCTGAGGATTTCATGTTGAAATTTGCTCACAGATTGAGATTCAGTCATTAAATGCTGTTAACATTTTGAAAGGTCTGAAATTTAGATTTGAAATCCCCTAAATCATTCTTAGTGGATCAATCCAGCTAAGCTGCAGTCATTTCCCAGCTCATCCTGTCCAGATATGTTATGGCTTAATTTTTCCCAACACACTCTGATCTTTATTTAAAATGACTCATCCTCACAAAAGTAAGTAACCACTATACTTTAACATTGATGGAAAATGTCATAAAAACAAGGGAAGCTTTGAACCCATCTCCACTTACACCAGGCTGCTTAAAATGTGTTGGCTGGTGTTGATGTGGCTCTGCTGGGAAACTGTAACTCTAGTTCCAAAATAGTCAAAATACAGTTTAAATGTAGATTAAAAACAGAATTCAATGGTTTGCAAGTCTTATAAAGCCATATTTTATTCGCAATAGAGCACAGAAAACATATTTGATGTATGTATTAGGCCATTGAGAATTTTATAGTAGCATCATGTCTCAAATAAATTGGAATTGGGGGTGGGAAAAGGCTGGAAAAGTAAGTGGTACTAAAAAGAAACAGCTGGAAGAACAATTTTCAAATATTTAGGTTAATTGGCAACAGGTCAGTAACATGACTGAGTATAAAAAAGCAGCTTAGAGGCTCAACCATCTGCAAGAAATCTTCATCTACAATTTGTGGAACGATTTCAGAATAATGTTCCTCAATGTAAAACTGCAAAGAGCTTAAATATCTCATCATGTGCGGTACATAATATTGTCAAAGGATTCAAAAAATCAGAAGAAATCTGTGCAGGGCCAAAAGGGCCAAAAGTCAAAATGAAGTATTCGATAATGAACGCCTTCTTCAGGCTCTCAGGCAGCATTGCATTTAAAACAGACTCTAGCATGGAAATCATAATATTGACTATTCCACTGAACCCATAGTCTTGTTGGGAGCAAGGAAAGAAGTGGTAGAAATATGGAAGAGGAAAGTATTGTTCATCAGTTGTCCTCTGAAACTCAGCACACTGGGGGAACTCACAAACACAGGGTGAACAGCACCACCTTTGGGTAGAGAGGGAGAATACCCACAGTCAGTCAAATGGAGTTGCCAATTATAATCCAGGTGCATAACAAGCATTCATGCAACATCAGTAACAGTACTGTGAAATGGAAAAAAACCCAAAACTTAAGAAATCAATATTCATAGGTAGTATAATTTTTGTAGGCAGTGAAAATCTAATAGTCAATCAAGTTCAAATACTAACAATAATTATGATTCTTTACTCACAGCCTGGCTGTGGCCCTATGAGGAAACCATTAGAAAATGTGGCCGAAGTTGGGCGACAGTGATCCGTTTAATGGAGAAGAACCCAGAGTTTGTCTTTACCTGCTCTCAGGTAATTTCACACTAACATAGCTTTACATGTCTCGTAACGCTTCTGAATATCTGAGCAGTCCCCTCCACTTTTGACTGTTTTCTTTTTGTGCAGGCCCAGCAGTTCCAGTGGGTAAAGAGCTGGTACCCAGGACTCTTCTCCTCAATTCAGCACTATGTGAAGAAAGGCCAGTTCATTCCAGTTGGAGGCACATGGGTGGAAATGGTAAACTTCATCTTAAAAATAAATGCTATACTGTATATCATGTAAACTGATCTGCTTTGACATGCTTGACATATTTGCCTGTTAGGATGGAAATCTGCCTTCAGGTGAGTCCATGGTCCGGCAGTTCCTGGAGGGCCAGCGCTTCTTTAACAAAGAGTTTGGGATGTATTGCAAAGAGGTAGGAACTCGAAAGACACACATGGCTCGAGTTAAACTCTGCCAGCTGTCAGCTACATTTGTTGAGGCTTTTTGATTTTGTTTTGATTTGATTTAATTCGATTTTTTTTTATGTCCCTCAGTTCTGGCTTCCTGATACATTTGGCTACTCTGCTCAACTTCCCCAAATAATGCAGAGGTGTGGCATTTCCAACTTTCTGACCCAGAAGCTAAGCTGGAATTTGATCAACAACTTTCCTGTAAGTGCATATCTCCCACAGGGTGTAAAAACAGCTGAAGGTTTTCATTTTTTCAATTTTTCAATCTTTGTTTCTCTTTCTCAAAGCACAACACATTTTTCTGGGAAGGCCTGGATGGCTCGACGGTCTTAACTCACTTCCCACCTGGAAATTCTTATGAAATGAAAGGCAAGGTCGAAGATGTGAGTTAGATTAAAGTACCCACAATATGGTAAACGCTGAGTCTGTTCTCATAAAAGATTTCATTCAGTTGGAGCTTTCTCTGCCCACAGCTGGTAAAAACTCTGAACAATAACAAAGACAAGGGCAGAGCCAATCACAGCGCAGTACTCTTTGGTTTTGGCGACGGTGGCGGCGGACCCACACAGCTCATGCTAGACAGACTGCGCCTTGTTCGGGACACAAATGGACTTCCTAAGTCAGTTCCTGTCTCTTATGTTAACTCGTCATTCATTAGTAACAATGACCAAAGCCCAGAAATGATCCAGAAACACTTCTATTGCATGATTTAGTCATAACTCTTCTTTTGTCATTTCTGTGAGCTTTTAAAGGAGGGGAGGGGTGTGTCAAGCTTGTTTAATTTTTTTTTTAAAAAGAAAAAAAGGATGAGTTATGTCTAGTGATGTCAATGTGTGATTTTTACAATATATTACACTAGCTTAGATTTCAGTTGAGTCATATTTGCGTCATAATGAATAACAAAGATTTAACCAGAAATGCCATAGCTCGCGTTCATCTCCCCAGGGTCCAGATGTCCACTCCTGATGAACTTTTCACTCAG
This sequence comes from Tylochromis polylepis, assembly GCA_015107715.1. Taxonomy (NCBI): domain Eukaryota; kingdom Metazoa; phylum Chordata; class Actinopteri; order Cichliformes; family Cichlidae; genus Tylochromis; species Tylochromis polylepis. Next base: position 20,357 of record VVHJ01034663.1, read on the forward strand.
CTGGAGGCTGACTCAGCTCTGCTGTGCACGTGGACGGGGGAGCTCTTTCTGGAGCTGCACAATGGAACGTACACCACACAGGCACAAGTAGAATAATAGTTACAGTCCTTATTAAAAGGCCATGCCTTCTTCATATGTGTGGGGCACCATGGAAAAAACAGATGGAAAACAGGGAAGAACCACAATACTATTTGTAATTTAAAAAAAAAATATATGTATATATATTTTCTTAGGTGGTGATAGTGGTTTTGACAGTCAGGTAGACTGTGTGGATCACTATACAGTCATGATTGTTGAATATATTTATAAGGAATAGTTAATTAATTAGGAGAGAGAAGCTAGATAAGATAGATAAGAGTATATGCAGGGATTTAAGAACTATTACCTGTGTAAAAGAATATAAGTACAGTGATACATGCAAAGTTTATACCTCACATCTAAATAAATATTGCTATAATCCAATAATGTGTTATGTGTTTGATTGTTGTATGTAATTTTAATTGCCTGCCTTTTTTTTGTTGGCTAGATAAAAAGAGGAAACCGCCAGTGTGAGACGCTGCTTCATGATATTGAGATAGCCAGCAGCTTGGCGCTGTACCGCAACAACACGTTTCCGTACCCTGCTGAGAAACTGCAGGAGCTCTGGAGGTTCAAACACAATTCTTTATCAGACTTAATAAAGTAACTCTTTGTGTCTGCAGGTTGAAAATGTGTTGTTAATTTCCCCTTGCAGGCTGCTTCTTCTAAACCAGTTTCATGACGTGATTCCTGGCAGCTGTATAGAGATGGTGGTGGAGGATGCTCTGAAATATTATGAAGGTAGAGCTTTTAGGTGCAGCCTAAATCAGAGCGGTGCTCATTTACAGTTTCCAGAAAGTTTTCAACGTTAACTATTTAATTTGCATAATATACTGCGATATTTATAATTTGAGCTATTTGTATTTATTAGAGCTATTTTGTTGTTTTGTAACTTTTACTATATTGTAATATTTAGTTTATTTTAGTTAGTTACTGTCCTGGATCAACTGTGACCGCATCATTTCCTCTGGGATTAATAATGTGTTTGCATTCTGATTCTCACATCCTGTCTCAGATATCCGCAGTGGCGGTGCTGCACTTCTGCGTGACGCATGTGAAGCCCTGGTGGCAAAAGGCAGCTCTGTGGCCGTGTTCAATTCTCTGCCTTGGGAACGCCTGGAAGTTGTCCAGATTCAAGAGGGAGCTGAAAAAAGTGGTCTAGGTTTGTTGGATACTTCCGGTATTTATATTGTTCCCCTCACACAATAAACTTCATATCTGACGTTCATTGTTATGTGTGGCACTATAGTTCTGGTGAGAGCTTCCAGCATCGGCGTGTCTCTCGTGAAAGACACGCCGCCAGTGACTCCGGTCTCTGTCACCGTTCAGGTGTGTGCTACATATAGAAAGATGATTTCATAAATTTCAGCTATTTTTCCATTTAATTTAGTTAACTGTGTAAAATTGTAGGCCGATGGCACGGTCATCATGGAGAATGGGCTTTTAAAGATGGCCATAAACAGAGATGGCACTTTGGCATCGCTGTATTTGATCAGCGCAAACAGGTAAGACGTGTAAAAGGTGCGATTGTCTACTACTGTACTTGCAACAGTGAGTTTCTCACCACTGTGTTGATTTCAGGGAAAGCATTTCTGATGGTTGCCTTGGGAACCAGTTTGTCATGTTTGACGATGTCCCCTTATACTGGGATGCATGGGATGTAATGGACTACCATCTCCAGACAAGGTTTCAGCCATTGCTGTCAAATGCATTTCAGTTAAAATATTTTAGTGCTGTGAATGGCATTGCAGGCCATTCAGTATATCAGTGTCATAAAACTAACAGAAAAAATTAACTTAATAGGAAACCAGTGGCGGAGGTGGTGCAGCCCGTTCATGTGGTGTCCTCAGGCGGCCTTCGGGGCAGTGTCAGCTTCACCCTGAGGATCAGTAATAAGAGCACAGTCACACAGGAGATTGTCATGGATGCCATGTGTCCTTACATCAGGTTCAGCACAGAGGTGAGCTATAATGTTTCTGAAATGTGGCATTAATGCATGTAAGATTTATTTTTCAGCATACCAGAAAACATTGCTGCGTCTTCCAATTTCAGGTTCAGTGGGAAGAATCTCACAAGTTTCTCAAGGTTGAATTTCCTGTGCGAGTACGCAGCCCCAACGCAACCTACGAGATCCAGTTTGGCCACCTGGAGAGACCCACTCATCGCAACACTTCGTGGGACTGGGCTAGATTCGAGGTACGACACTGTAAAGCTGTCTTCACCTTAAAATTCACAGATTTTCGCTGGTATGTCACAGTTAACTGCTATAACAAAAGTGTTACCCCTGGATGTCATTGTATCATCCGTTTCCTTTCTCAGGTTTGGGGCCACAAATGGGCCGATTTGTCAGAGCACAATTTTGGAGTCTCACTGCTGAATGACTGCAAATATGGCTACTCTGTGCACAAGAACACAATGACTCTGTCCCTGTGAGGCTCCCATTGTTCATTTACAACACTCCTACAACCAGTACAACTCAAGTGCACAACATTCTAACCTTTGCATCTCACTTTATCTCAGACTGAGATCACCCAAGGCCCCAGATGCCACTGCTGACATGGGGACTCACCACTTCACATATGCAATCATGCCACACACAAGTAAGTTTTCCTTTTTTATCCCTTTTGATGTGATCTTGGAAATAAAGCTTAAATCCAGTATGTTTGGTTATTTGTGTGTAATGTAATATTGTGCTGTTTGTATAGGATCCTTCCAAGAAGCCTCTGTTATTCAGTGTGCCTACAACCTCAATTTCCCTCTGAGGTTAATCCAGTGCAGCCCCGACACTGTGCCCTGGAGTGCCTTTTCAGTTACCGCTCAAGCTGTCGTACTTGAGACAATTAAACAGGTATCAAAGTGAACAATCAGATCTGTAACATCACCATTTGTGTGGGAACTTTAGACTGCTGCTACTGAAAACAATGAGCTAGTTTTGTTCACTTTTTAATCATTTACCACAACAGGCTGAGGACAAAGGTGGGGCACTCGTAGTCCGCCTTTACGAGTCGCATGGGAGCAGCGTGACTGCAACTCTGAGAACCACACTTCCAGTCAAGGAAGCTTGGGTGTAAGTGTTTCTATTTTAGTTTGCTGGTTTTTCTTTCTTTCTTTCTTTTTTCCTGTGTTGTCTGAGTAAAGCTTTGTTTTTCCTCTTTTAGCTGTGACCTCCTGGAGAAGCAAGACCCCGACCGCCCAGTACGGGTTACATCAGAAGGAATCACTCTGGACTTCAGTCCCTTTCAGATTGTGTCACTATTGCTGATCATGTGATAACATGTGGGATTTCACTAAGCCATAGGGAAGTAGAATACAGATCAACACTTAGACATTACATAAAAGCTAAAGATTACACTGAATTGGCTGCTGTTTTACTGACAGTTTATGAGGACACTTGATTGATTGGTACTGTTTATAAGCCGTGTAAAAGTAATGTGATGTGATTATTTTGTATCAAATCAATAAACACTTTGTAAAACAAGTTATGAAGAAACTTTTATTTATAAAAAGTATTTTTAATAGTATAGAAACATAATTGTCCAATGTGGGGGTGCGTCTTCTTTTACCATCCTATCTGGTTGTTCTCATGGTTCGTCTCTGTGACCCTGCAACAAGGACAGCTATGAGATAAATCAGTTTTCATTCCTTCCCAGTAGATAAAACATTTTTATTTTTACTCATGGCCGCACCTGCAGTCACTTCCACACTACCAGTCTTTCTCCTACGTGTATTTGACCTCGTTTCACGCTGGGGTGTGTTTACTTCATGTGTCTTGCCAGTTTTTCTTCTCTTTGATTCAGCTTCATCCAGACGTGCATCCGTTTCTTTCTTTGGCGTTTTCAACACACCTTCTTGTTTGATCCTTGTTTTCCCTACTTTGGCCCCCTGGTGAAATAAAACTGATGCTAGATACACACTACTGTGCAAATGTCTTGAGCCACCTCTCGTTTCTATATTTTTTGCTAGGGAAATGGGCGCAGTGATTTACTGAAATGCACAAACACAGTATATAAGGCAAAAACAGAGTTTGTACAGTTCTTTTGAGTATAAAAGTGAGTATTTGGTATGACCACCTTTATTCTTCAACACAGCCTGAACTCTCTTAGGCAAACTTTCTTGTTGCTTCTTTAGGCAGTCTTCAGGAATAGCTTTTCAGGCTTCCTGAAGGACATTCAAAGCTCTTCTTTGGATGTTTACTGTTGTTTGTTCCCTTGTCTGTCAAGATAATCCCATCTTACTTCGATAATGTTAAAGTCTGGGCTTGCTTTTAGCAAATGAGGGGTGGCTCAAGACTTGCGCAGTAACATGGAGCTCACTTTTGGTCAAAAGACAGTTCATGCTCACCTTTTTCTTGTTTGTGTAAGCCTGGTCATCATCTTTCTTTGCCCACTTTTTTGCCTTGGGTGACTTTGAATCTTAAAAAAAATAAATTAAAAAAACAGTTAATGGACATTCTCGTGTACATTTCACCTGAAGTGCTAAACTTCATGGGAACATTACCTTTTGGTGCCATGGGCCCTGGATCCCCCTAAAATGATAAAAGTAGACACATATTGTGTGTGATAAATAAAATCATCTGGCAGAGCTTTGTTATGTTGCATTTCCTTTAACTCACTGTGAACCATATTGTTCTCCCATTATGGTCCAAGAGTGTTTTCATCCCATCCACATAGTAACACTGCAGCCATGCCTCAAAGTCAGAAAAGCCACCACTTGCTGGATCATATCCTTTCCCACCTAAAAACCATGAGTCATTAAACACTGCATTCATCTCATGAGTGACCTATGCTGTAAACACTTGACTACCCACCGAGGTTCACCACTTCCAGAGGAACTGTATGACAAAGTCTGAGCAAGTCACCTGTCTGGTGTTTCATTGGTTTCTTTTTTGTTCTTACGGATGTCTTCTGAGAGGAATAAAACAAAGACACTGTGAGAAAGAAGCTGGGTTTGGGAAGTTTATGTTAAAAATACTTTTTTCACTTTGCCTCTGTCTCATTTTTCACAGGATTCTCATTTTGACATGAATCTTCTGGCCCAAGGCCTTCCAGCACACTTTTGGCAGCCACAAAGGGAGGGATGTTAGACCTAGAAAAAAAAAAAGAAAAGAACAGTACTGAAGGTCTTTTCTTTTAAGAAACAAAAACGCTCTTGTTAGCTCGATGAATCAACAAAACCTTTTGTAGTTAAGCCATTTGTATCACATCTGATATGAAGTAACCTTCATGAAACGCCAGACAGACAGAATTTTCAGCAAGCCCAATACCTTGTAAGAAAAAAACAAACTTTCCAGAAACAAAAACATTTAAAAAAAAACCCCATCAAGGACACTTAGTTGACTTTTTTCAGCAGTTCACGTTCTATGTTTGTATTTACAAGAGTATTTGTTGTCTCCCTCTAAATCAGGGATGTCAAGCTCATTTCACATCAATGCCCACATACAGCCCACTTTGAGCTTACGTGGGCCAGACGAATGAAATTTCACTTTCTGTCAGTGTAAAGAAATTTAAATACACATTTAATCCCTGAGTTTTGTTAATATAAGATTTTTTTAAAAAGTGCAATTTCAACGGCACATCTCAGTTTTTCTACATGATGAATGTGTAAAATTACAAAAACAGTTATAGTAGCTTACTGCCCAGACTGTCATTTTTGTTGATTTGTTTTCTTCTTTTCGACCAAAATTTCTAAAGGAGACTAAAGTAGACTAATAGTAGACTAGTAGTAGACTAATGACTCTGTCATTTCATTTTTTTTTAATCTTTTATTTAACTACTTTGGTTTAGTATGAAAGGCTGTGGGCGAAGTCTTTATCAGCAGAAAAAGAAGCTGTAAAACTTATAAAAATACAGTTAAAGGTAAAAAAAATTATGTGTTCATTCATATTTTTCCAAAATCCGTCCAGCGTACAGGATTGGAGTCTTTGCCGAGCCAATTCTTGGTCCTTGTATTTGACACCCCTAATCTAAATGAAAGTTCATCAAGTGAAATATTAATTAGAGATGCAGTGATCCTGTCTCTGACTCTGATTCTTCTGGCCTTAAAAAAAACAATACCAGGGTTCTTGCATACAAAATTAGGTTGAACTTATTGAGCCTAATTTGCTGTAAAATGATGCATAAATACAATGATAGAGCAGTGTAAATCTTTCGAGGGGTAGAGATATGCACCTTACTTCAGATTTGGTGATAAGATAACAACATAGTGGTCGAGTGCAAAGATCTTGCAGTATGTCCTCATACAGTGCTACTGTCTAATAAGGTCAGTATGAATGTGGCCCTCATGCTAAACTATATAATATGCAATGTCGTCTTTGCACATCACCTGAAAAGGATCTCAGCCCTCAGGTAGTTTCCAATACCGTTGAAGTACTTCTGATTGAGCAGGACTTCACAGATGGGTCTGTCAAAGGCTCGGTCAGACACGTGTGACACAACGTTCTCCCTGAAAACGTTTTTTTACTGATCAGTGTGGCCGTGCTACTGTATTTCGCTGAGGCAGAAGATGCAAGTGACACTCAGCATCACTAACCTGAATTTTTTGTACTCAAACATAACGCAGGGACTTCTGCCAGGCTGCCAGGTCCCGTTAGGCTCCCACCTCCCAAACCTGCGGGGATCCACGAAGCTAAGTACTCTGCAGGGCTTCTCTTTGGAATAAAAACGCAGGTGTGCATGTTTGGGCAGCTCATCCTCGCTGGTGAAGCGGAAATAGCCTGACATCCCAAAGCGAAAGACTATGTCCATGGGTTGTTCCGCTTGTCCTGGTTTCACTCGCCGTTTCGGTTCATCTGTCTTTATGGGCGTCAGCGTGAGCTTCACTTCCTTCCCTCTGGAAGCAGCTGTGATGCGATAGGCCTCAGAGGTGAAGGGCACATCAGGGTTCTTGCTGACCTCTGACTTTATGACGGGACCAGTGAACAGCACTCCTTCACACATTCTGTTCACATACAGGCTGGCTAGGTGGAGCTCTGGTCCCTCGGGCATTTTGGCTGAACAAATAAAGCTGAGCTGAAACTTCCAGAAAATAAAACTTATGTCATCAAATATCAAGTTAAAGCATATGTCAATAAATGTCACTTCCAGGCCCATAACATTACTTCCACATAACGTATGTTTCAGAACCTTGTGTCCTCCAAAGAGTGCAGGGATGTGGTTAAAAAATTCTCACTTGCGACCAGTGACTGTTAATAAATGTTTACATACAGCTTTGGGGTTCAAATAAATAAAACAATGTACATCCCAAACATTAACCCTCAAACCTGGGTTTCTCCTGAATATGTTCTATCCATTCCAATCAGAGCAAAATACTGTTCTGCGCATTTGCATAAACCAAAACATGGTGTCAATAATGGCAATGCTGCATCTTTATCAAGTTGCAAGTACATAACTCACCGAAACCAGGAAACGGACCTCGGCGTTACGTGCACTCAGCTTGTAGCGTCTACTGTCTGCACGGTATAAACTGTCTGCTGATATAAATTTATACAGGACATGTCTTTGTGCTGAAACAACGTGCAGGTAAATATTTGACCACTGTTTTTATCGCACGCGTGTAACCAGCCGTGTTACAAAACATGTTGCACAATCACCGCGCGCCAGTCATTAAAATGTCGCGAGACCTGCAGACCTGTGACAAAATCCACAATTTCTCGCTTATTTCTGGTCTAATGTGTACATGCGTTTATTTCTTTTTCCAGTATTATCTGTTATTATACATTTAAAACGACTAAAATACAATACTAGACTTGGGTTTCCTAGCAAACAAACCGATGCATGATGGGAACTGTAGGCGCTGCAGAAACCAGGAAGTGATTTCTGACTTTTTTTTTTTTAAATGTCTAATATCTTTGATTATATTGTTAAATAGGCTGTAATCAACATAATTTACGAAGGCGTGTTATATATATATATATATATATATATATATATATATATACACAAGTGTTACAAGTGTTTTAAGGATTCTGTGTTATTGTACCTACATTATAATCAATCCAGTTCTTTTGGCCACTTAAAACGGAACTGTGATGTTTCAATGCTGGAAATCACTTTTTGACAGATGAGTTTATTTTTTTTTATTTTTTTTTATTTATATAAGCATACAGAGGTAAAACACAAATAATTAACATAATTAAAATGTGTCGAGTGATACAAGCAACATTTTATTTTTTAAACAATGATAATTGTTTTTTTACTTCAGTAACAAATATCACACAATCTGGAAACATTTCTACTAATTTTTACTAAAATGGTAGAAAAATACAACTAAATATCAGTTGAGAGATACAAGGAATGACTTAATTTTTAATTTTTTTTTAAATGATTTTTTTAGAAAGAATACATAACATTGTACAACGAGTAAGCATGGCACTTTAGGCAGTTAATCATCGTTATCATCGGTTTCCAGAAAGTGACGCCTGTTGTCCATTGTTCATTGTAGTGAGTTCATTAGAACCTGGGCTTGTTTGAGCTCTGAAAAAAATATGGAGACAAAAAAAATAACATCACTAAACATCACAAGTCTGGCAAATGAAAAGGCAAAAAAGGAAAGTATTTTAAAAGATGCTGAACTCACCAGCAAGCAACACTCTGAACTTGTCAGCAGAAACGGACACCACAGTCGTCTCTGGGGCACATGATTCTGCTCCTTGCCTCTGCAGTTTAAGCTGAATTGTTGGTTGATTCACCTCCCTCAGTTCACTTGAGCTCAAAGTGTAGTCCACTCGCCAGGACACAGAGTCCAGTCGGCCCACTGATTACAGAGCAGGATATGTCAGTGCTCAGTCATCAATTACCAGCAGCAGTCATCATCAATTTTCTCTTCTTTCTTGAATAGGAAAGGCAGAAATACTTACATCTCAGGCTCGTCTCTCTTAATTTCTCCCGCAGTGCAACATGCTTGTCTTCGTAGGACTTGCACAGCCCTGTAGTGTGCTCTAAAGAAATATTGAATAGAAAAAAATAATTAAGTGCTTCAGTTGCCGATTAGCGGAAGAGCTAATTCTGCATTACCAGACGAATAAGAGAAAATCTAACAGCTACAAAGTTCTTGGAAGTATTTAATATTTATCAAATAAAAATAGACCTTTTTACCATTTCTGAAACAAAAAATATGATCTCAAAATGTCAGGCAGAAAGCCATCTGTCATTTTTATTTATATTGTAACAGACAAAAAACATTGTAAAACTTTGGGTGTCTTATTTTCCAAAGGGTGGACTGATGTGGCAAGCTGTGGTTTATCCAGGGAGGGACCACTGGAAGTGTGCTAGCTTGTGTCTCCACTCGGCCTTGAATGGGGGAATTGTCCATGTGTAAGGCAAATGTGTTGACACCACTTTTATAGACTGGTTGACGCAGCAATGCACCACCCAGTCTATAAATGAGCATTGTCTTTGTTGTTCATGATGTATTGCTTCTCTTATTGTCAATGTACATTTATAGAATGTAGTTAAAAAGGAAAGAACCAACACAACAGGCCATGATTTAGGGCCTAGAATAGAATAGAATAGAATAGAATAGAATAGAATAGAATAGCTTTATTGTCCACATTAGTGGAAAACTGTCTTTGGTTCACCCATTCAAAAATCAATTCACAATATGAAAAACAGTGATAATAATCAGCACACAGTCATATACATGCAACTAATGCAATACAGGATTTTCTAAAATCCTTGCTCTATTATATTTCTGTGGTCATACTTTAGAAATAAATTTAAATTAAAATATTCAAAAATCTGCAGCATAAACTCTGTATTTAGCTGCTCTTGTTCCACATTATCCCCATGCGAGACATTTCCCCATGATATTAGATGTCAGATTAAACTAGTCACTTATGTTTTTGTTTGAAAGTTAAGCTGTCCTCGCCCTTGGCAAAGATTCAGGCATGAGAACAGATCGCTGCATGTCAAGTTATAGACTGCGCATTTATTCAACCACACGGGCTTACCTTTAGGCAGACCAAGCTGTTGTAGCTCACTGGATAGAGATTCACTGTCAACGTCGTGCTTCGCTGCACTGGAGAAAATAAAGCTGAGCACTGCCACACTAGCTTTGATGTCTCCGCTCTCTGCAAAATGGTTTATTGACACAAAAACAGCTTATCTGACAGAAAATGTAAATATGTAAAATGTAAGTTGAACAGTGTTAAAGACTTGCGTGTGAGGCAAATTAGATAGACCAGGAATGCAGCAACTTAGTCCATTTACAATGTGTAATCACGACTTCTGTTCTTCTGCTCACAACACTATGAAAACTCAAAGCTTTATTTGCACACCAGCAAGATCAACTCCAGCCCTGTAAGCCAGATTTGTTTTTTGTTTTTTTGCAGCTTTGTACTCTTCTCTATTATGAAATGAAGTTTAAGAAGATATTCAATATTTTAACATGGTGGACTCTGAGGGAGCAATCTAAAAAAGCAGCAATGTTAGAAGCTGCACACCACTACTTCCAAAGAAATTAACCTGAAGAGGACAGTGTTCAAATTTAAATTAAGTAGGATTACTGCTTTTTAACAGGCATAGTCACAAAACCTTTTTATCAAGGCTCAAGCAGCCAAAGACTTAGAGACACAGGTGTAATTTACAAAATTTGGGTTTTAATATCCCCCCAAAAAGATTAAAAATAATATCAAAAATACACAATCATGGAAATAAGCTTGTGGGGGCAAGGTGTGGTTTGTGGCTCAGCAGCAGGGGAGGGTTGATGCAGCAGTTTCAGGGGGCAGTGCCACAGGAGGCTGGCTGGCATAGCTGGCAGTGATGACCTAATCAGGTCTCTCCTGTATTTTATGCGTTAGCATGTTGGGAGCGTGTGTGGCGAGAGGAGTCTAAGTTGGCGGCAGAGTGGCTAAAGCTGTCCAGAGGAAGGTCAAACAACAGTCAATTGTCAACAGTGTACAATAAACCATTGTTTGTGGAAAGCAAACACTGTGTCTGCAGCGTCGTGTTGGGGTTTCCGGTGGCTTAGGAAGTGCTATAAAGCCATTTTGAGAAATAAGTGGGCCCATAAAAAGGTCGACTTAATGAAACTCTAGTTAAAAATAGTGTTTAACAAAATAATAGAACTCAACAAGCTGACTGATCCAAATGAGAGACACCTCAACCTATATAGTAACTGAATAAACCACTTGGTTAAGTAAGTCCATTTAGTTGGCCTCTGCACTCAAACCAGCTCCACTCTCTGCCATGATTCCCCCCTAACCACCGCAACAGTTAAATGTTGTTAACATATTAAACCATCAGTAAAAAAAACAACAAAAAACAAAAGAAAAGTAATTCCATCTCAAATCTTCAAATGTATGCAACATTTTCTGCTCGATCATGCCAGATTTGCCTAGAAATGTTATGATCCATAGTTTGGATATTGTTTGTTTTTGTGATACAACATGTCATATTTACTCAATCGAACATGAAAGTTAGATGGAAATAGCATTCTCTTCATTTTTTGTGAATTTAAATTTCATATTAAAAAGTATTCTACATGTTTTATTTGGCATTATCATTAAATAAAACTATATACTAAGAAATTGTCACTAGTTGTCTTTTCATACTTTAAGTACATTATATTACATGATTCTTTAACATATTTACAGTTAAGAAATAAATATAAATAATAATAATAAATTATAAATTGAACAAATACTTCGTCATGGTTGATCAAATGCACGAAGATCAAATACCATAAAAGTTGTAAAGTTCGATCTTTAAAAACATTTTTTTTTAATTCCTTGTGGAAAGACAGATAAGTTGCAATAAAGACATAAACAGAAAAAGGCAGTCATATGTCTGCAGACAGAAATGTTAAGCGCCTTGAAATGTAATTGTTGCATCTCTCAGAGAAGCAGCAGAAGAGACACTTACCAAACTTTGCATCTGCAGTAAGCTTTCCGACTTTGTCATACTGAAAATGAAGAGAGAGAGAAGACACCACAAATCTGTGTGTGTTTGAAATCTACAGTCTACAGTCATGGCCAAAAGTTTTGAGAATGACACAAATATTTGTTTTCACAAAGTTTGCTGCTTCAGTTTTTATGATAGCAATTTGCGTATACTCTAGAATATTATGAAGAGTGATCAGATGAACTGCAAAGTCTGTCTTTGCAATGAAAATGAACTTAATCCCAAAAAACCCATTTCTACTGCATTTCATCACCGCCATAAAAGGTCCTGGTGAGATCCTTTCAACAATCTTTTAATTGACTCAGGTGAGAATGTTGACAAGCACAAGGCTAGAGATCATTATGTCGTGCTGATTGAGTTAGAATAGCAGACTGGATGTGTTAAATAAGGGTGATGCTTGAAATCTTTGTTCTTCCTGTTTACCATGGTTGCCTGCAAAGAAACATGTGCAGCCATCATTATGTTGCATAAAAAGGGCTTCACAGGCAAGGATGTTGTTGCTACTGAGATTGCACCAAAATCAACCATTTATCGGGTCATCAAGAACTTCAAGGAAAGAGGTTCAATTGTTGTGAAGAAGGCTTCAGGGCATCCAAGAAAGTGCAGCAAGCGCCAGGACCATCACCTAAAGATGATTCAGCTCCGGGATCAGAGGGCAACCAGTGCAGAGCTTGCTCAGGAATGGCAGCAGGCAGGTTTGAGTGCATCTGCACGCACGGTGAGGCTCAGACTTTTAGAAGATGGCCTGGTGTCAAGAAGGGCACCAAAGAAGCCACTTCTCTCAAAAAACCCATCAGGGACAGACTGATATTCTGCAAAGAGTACAGCAAGTGGACTGTTGAGGACTGGGGTAAAGTCATTTTCTCTGATGAAGCCCCTTTCCAATTGTTTGGGGCATCTGGAAAAAGGCTTGTCCGGAGAAGAAAAGGTGAGCGCTACCATCAGTCCTGTGTCATGCCAACAGTAAAGCATCCTGAGACCATTCATGTCTGGGGTTGCTTCTCATCCAAGGGAGTGGGCTCACTCACAATTTTGCCCAAA
>VVHJ01034664.1:0-21426 GCA_015107715.1 Tylochromis polylepis
CCTCTTTCCTTGAAGTTCTTGATGATTCTATAAATTGTTGATTTAGGTGCAATCTTAGTAGCCACAATATCCTTGCCTGTGAAGCCATTTTTATGCAACGCAATGATGGCTGCACGCGTTTCTTTGCAGGTCACCATGGTTAACAATGGAAGAACAATGATTTCAAGCATCACCCTCCTTTTAACATGTCAGGTCTGCCATTCTAACCCAATCAGCCTGACATAATGATCTCCAGCCTTGTGCTCGTCAACATTCTCACCTGAGTTAACAAGACGATTACTGAAATGGTCTCAGCAGGTCCTTTAATGACAGCAATGAAATGCAGTGGAAAGGTTTTTTTGGGATTAAGTTCATTTTCATGGCAAAGAAGGACTATGCAATTCATCTGATCACTCTTCATAACATTCTGGAGTATATGCAAATTGCTATTATGAAAACTTAAGCAGCAACTTTTCCAATTTCCAATATTTATGTGATTCTCAAAACTTTTGGCCACGACTGTACACACACATATATATATTTATACGTATACTGTATATAATATAGGAATGATGAACAACACTCAAAAAATAATTTAATTTGTAAATAAAGTTTTACATAAAAGTTTTGGCTGTCCTGACAGTCCTCAAAAGCATCTTCAGCTTTCAGCTTTACCAGAATTAATTGTCATCTGTTAAGCTACAATGTCTCTGATATTTAAGGACTGTATTTCTGAGTCTTGATTCCATATTTAGTGGCGAGTCGAACAAAATTCCTTCACAATTTTTGGTGAAGATTAACATTATATACCGGTAATATAATATACTACAATCAAAAGAACCGGGATGTATAATAAATGGGTTTTTTTGTTTGTTTTTTAAATATAGAGATGTTAATAATTGCTGTATGTGTCAGGATGTTCATGGAAAGTTGTAGGTCTCTTTTTTAGGTGATTTTTATTTATTTATTGTATACTGCATTTGAAGACCTCAAAGTGAGATAATTTGCTAGGCAAACAATTCAAGTGTTTTGTGGTGAAAATGCTCGTGAGCTTGATGCAAAATTCTAGCACCTCAGTGGAAAGTGAACAAGAGGTTTGTGTGCTCAAGTAAAGGATTGTTTTGGTGGATATGCTTTTGTATCTATTTATTAAATAAATAGTTATTAAATGCTGACTTAAGTAACATATCTTCCTGGTGCACTTCCTGTTTCTTAATCAGCGGGTGAGAGCCTGGATTGGTCTCACTGTGTTTCAAGGTATCTAGTAGATATAAAATGTTCACAATATTAACTTTATTGTATATACTGTTAGATATTTTCATGCTTATTGTGTAACTCTACCTCTGTTTATTGTCTATACGCAAGGTTATTTTTTGTGTGTGTAAAAGTGGAAATGCGCAGTATTATGGCAGCCTTTTCATTGATTTCTCAGCTCTTACGGTGCATTTATGAATAGAGCACTTCTTTATGGAGCATCAGTTTGAGAGTTGGCCATCTTTCTAGCTGAGGATGCTACAATTATAGATTTTTATCCAATGAGACAAAAATATGTTGCCTACCCCAGCTTTAAATCAACTGGAGTTCTTTACTCAGAGGTCCCTTCTTGTTTTCACTGCAGCAGATTCTTCTTCACTTGTTTATAAAGTGTCATTAAGTAATCTGTGGCAACTATCGACCTCTCTTGGCAGCCACAGAGCTGTGACAACATCAGCATTGGCCTGGCACAACTCACATTGTGGCATAAATAATAAAGCCACATTTGCAGCAGAGCTTGTTGACTAATTAGAGTAAAGATCCATCAGCAGAAGTGGATGTGTATTACAGTATGTACAATAGAAAGTGCCATCATAATCCTGCATTTTATGTGACATTTTTTTGGCTTATGAATCAAACCTCTGGGTTGTAAACAGCATCTTCCAATTATTCATCTGTTAAGGTATTGCTGATTTTGGTCAAAATTACATGAAATCTCAGTCTTCCACAGACTCAAAATCAACTGCCATTGAACACAACAATAAGAGTTTTTGTACTTTCTACTTGTAGACAGCATATGTTTTGGCTAATATAGAGATTTATTTTACATAATAAGCCAGCTAGCACACAAGTATTTCTGTTTAAATCAAGCTTTTATTTTAATTTAAGATTAAATTAGGAGGAGACCTCTGGGCCTTAAATAGAAGCGCAAAAAAACGGCAGTTTCTTTAATTGTCCCTTGAGGCTGGCTCCAAAATTAGAAAGTCCCCAAAGACTCCCATGTTGTACTATCCACAATTAATGATCAAACTACCTGGTACCAAAAAAAAAAATGCACTTTTCAATTCTAAAGCTAATTTCTTATTTCACAACAATTACACTGTGAGAGAATTTTATTTCCATAACTCAATTTGTTACGGTATGTTCTAACTGGGCAGCTGTAGCATCCATCCATTCCCTTCTGCTTATCCTTGTCAGGGTCGCTGGAGCCAATCCCAGCTGTCTTAGGGCGATAGGCAGGGTACACCCTGAACAGGTTGCTAGTCTGTCGCAGGGGTAACAGATAGAGACAGACAACCATTCGCACTCACAGCTATGGGAAATTTAGAGTTACCAATTAACCTAACCACATTTCTTTGGACTGTGGAAGGAAGCCAGAGTACCCAGAGAGAACCCACGCCAACACAGGGGGAACATGCAAACTCCAGACAGAAAGACCCCAGCCTGATGGTGGTGTTGAACTCAGGACCGTCTTGCTGCGAGGCAAGTGCCATCGTGCTGCCGGCTGTAGCTTTGAGTTAAATTCTAGTTTATTTTTTTAACTAACCTAGAACTGACAATCAGATATGTGTGTCAGGTAATTGCACCCATATAGCTTGTGGATGGATCCTGCTAACCAAGCTTGCTAGCATTGTTAGATAACATTTTGACCCAAATATGGTAACTTCTGGCTCCAAGAAAAGCAGCATGGCAGTTTCCAAAACACCAAAGTCGAAGCTTCAAAATGCAGAGTCCAGAAACAAATGGGTGGCTATTTCTGTCTTTTATAGCTTTCAACTTAACTATTAAGTCAGAATGAGGCTAATTAAATCCATGTTGCCCGCTAGGAAACACCTGAACTTGCCAACATATTCACACATAGTCGCCTTCATATTTCTCATTGTAGGAGGAGATGTAAACTCTTTCTCAATGATGTTACATTTCACTTTTTAAGGTTTTCCTAAACTTCAAAATGCCGTCTTTATTTTAGCCTGGTTCACATCAGCTCTGCTGTACCTTCATGACACCCCCACGCCACTACAGCTGACAACGTGAAATGACCCGTATCAAAGTGGCAGCCATGATAAAAACAGGCTGGCCTCTCTAAACACTAACGAAAGGTGCCTCAGTATGTCATTTCTTACTTTTTTACTCCTCAGCTGTAAAAGGCTGATGGGGTATTGTCATCACCCCACCGGGCGGGTGCGCGGTGCACCTAAGTTTGTGAATGCAATAAGTTGAGAACGACGCAATGCAGGACTTAAATTGATACCATAGGTGTTTCTACTAAAGATTTCAGATGAGTTCAAATCCTGGTGATCTTGACCTCAAGAGGTCATGTTCTCTGATAATCTTGTGAATGTGAGAACTTGAGAAGAAGGCAACGTAGGATTTTGAAATTGATACCATGGATGTCATATGAATTATTGCATTTCTCATCTTATGCTATAACTTGCTAATATGCTGATATTGTCAGGGGGCTGGGTCTGCAACCCAGCATTTTCTGTTTATTTTGTATTTTTGATTACTTAGGTTATATTGAAATATGTTAAGTTCTTCTGGTGTTATTCTTAGTTAGGGTTTAGTTGAAGTTCAGTCTAGCTGTGTTTTCACCTATGTCTCTGTGTTTGTGAGTCTTTTCCTGTCTTCTGTGTCAGTCTGTCATATGTTTCTTGTGTCATGGTACTGGGTCTGTGACCCAGTGTTTTGCGTTTAAGTTAGTTTTTCCTTGATTATGTATTATATGTTTTATTTTGTTCCCCAGTCGCGTCTCATGTGTCTCCTCTGTCTCTGTGTTCTGTGTCCCCTTGTTTAGTGTCAAGTCCGTGTCTCTGTCCTGTGCTTCCTGTTTTACTTTTTAGTGTCATGTCTTTCGTCAGTGTGTTTAGTTTTGCTTCCCCTTGTCTCGTCATGTTTATTACTCCCAGCTGTGCTCTCCTCCTGTGTCCCATTCCCTCGTTATCCCTGAGTGTATTTAAGCCCTGTGTTTTCCTTGCTCTTTGTCGCGTTGTACCCTCTTCATGCTGTGTGTTTCCCTCTGTGCTTCCTGTGCTCCTCGTTCCAAGGTGTTTCTAGTTTAGTTGGCTAGTGTTTTGTTATTGTTTTGTTTACTGCAATAAAGCAGCCTCTTTAAGTTTACTCCCCGTGTGTACGAGTCCTGCGTTTGGGTCCATCCTCCTGCCTGCCACACAGCAAACCATGACATCTTGTCTGTGTGCTTCATGTCTACGTCTCTCCATGTTTCCTGTTTTATTTTGAAAGTCTTGTGTTTCCATGTTCAGTGTGTTTTGTTTCAGCTGTGTCTCCCCAGGTGTTTCCACTTCCCTCATTAACCCTCCTGTGTATTTAAGTCCTCTGTCTATCTAGTGTTGGGTCATCTGTTTGTCTTGCTTCATGGTTCTCAAGGTCTCAGGTTTATTTTTTGTTTTCTGCACATGCTCATGGTTTCATGTCAATGTTTTGCATGCACCTGTCTGGATTCATGTTCATGTTTTTTTTGTCACAGTTTTCATAGTTAGCCTTAGTTTATCCCAGTATAGGTTTTAGTTTAGTTTTTTCACTCGTTTTGCCTTGTTTTCTGTTTAATCTCAGCCACAATAAAGGCTCGCTTTTTGTTATACTGCTTTTGGGTCCACTCTGCAAACACACCGGCTACGCAGCCATGACAGATACATTTTGGACTTTCAACAATGAGTTAGATGCACAGGGAAATCCTGCTGTAAAATGTGTGAGTTATGAAGCTACAAGTGACCCTGAAATGATCAAAGTCAACAGGACAGTAGCTTAAGTCAGTTAAATCTCCATCCCCATGTGGAAAAGTTTCACCTTTACTGGTTATGTCCTCATTTATTATAACCCTTTAGGATCATCACTAATTAACTTTATTTCAGTCCAAGCAGTAATCAAAGCAAGAATAAAACTCAGCAGGAGCAGAAAATACGAATGAATATGAATGCATCCATTTTATTTTACATTCCAGCCACATGGTAAAAGAGCACGGGTCATTGAATTCTCCCTAGCATCTTTTCTCTTATCTCAGGGATCTGATGTTTTCTATTAAGGTCAGAGAAAAGCATTTCACAGAAGACATGACATGATGGGGGGGGGTTGTCCACAACCTGCATCTACATAGCACATTACCCACAAGTCTATGTTAATACATCCTCCAAATACAGTCTCGGGTGAAACCGTAGGCGTGACAGTCCAATCAAACACTCCCAGTCATCATGCATCACAGGCAGTGTTGTCACAGACCCACCCTCTTGTAGTTGATTTAAATTACCTGCTGCTGTTTTTAGATTCTCTCAGTAAGGGCAGAACATGCTTCAAATATTGATCCTTTTTGGTTCGGGTACATGTAAAGAGCCCCAGTCATCAGTTGACAACACAGATTTTGTTCTGGTCTGTTTCAGGATGTCTCTCACACACACACACACACACACACACACACACACACACACACACACACACACACACACACACACACACACACACAAAGAGATGTCACTGTATGTCATCCGTGGAGTACAATGACTTTTCACTTCAGTAGTTTATTTGCATCCAGTCTGGTAGCAATAATGATCTGAAGTAATGCTTCTGCATTTCTGCAGTCTAGTCTACAGCTCGTGAATGACATTGTGCTCCTGTGTCACAGAAGTGAACCTCTGCAGATCGCCATGTGTAGTGATTACTGCGGCTTCAACCGGTGAATTCATTGGCAGCTAGCTGATGAGAATATATTTTTGTTGGCCTCAGAACCATGGTTGCTCTTGAAATAACACAATTCTTCAGTGTTAAAGAATTTTTTTTGGTAGGGTACACTAAAATTTCCATTTTAATATCTTATGAAATATGTAAATATCTTTAATAAAATACATGACTGTAATATTCATGCACCCTGTTCTCAGTGCAGTCAGCTCTGTGATGTTATGATAATTTATGTAGCCATGTACAACGGGTGTTGTCATAGCAAATAGCTTTGCCTGGTTGACCAGGAGGAAATTTTTAACATTTTAAACAGATTTTATTTATTTATTTATTTTAATCTGTGCTTGGAAAAATGCATGAATGCCGGAAGAGAAGTAAGCTGAGCTCACTTAGAGGTTGTAGGTGGAAATGTGTGTTTCACATGTCAGTGGCACCAAAAGAAGACTATAGTGTCTATGAGTTTTGTGGACTTGTGGGAACATCTATATGACCTGTGCAGTGTGCATTTGAATTTCAAAACCAACATGCTACCGCCTAAAACACGCTCATGTTCAGTCTAGATCAGATGAAAAGATCTGTACCCAATTTTATGGCAAATCATGTTGAGACATTTTACCCAAAAGCAGAAATAACCAGGCACAAGAAGAAAAATCACAAAACTCTTTAACATTGATCCTCTATTTCCTGTAATTTATTCACTTGCTGTCTGACAAATGGACCAAGAGACACTTGGACATTCATGCTACAGCCATGCCTGTAGCATAGCTAAAAAGAAAAGCCAAATAATTACCTTAATCTGCTTGGCACTGTCAATTTTCTATTAAATATAACTTCTTATTGGAAACTATTGCTGCAGATTCAGAGCTCTATGCCAAGAGGATTGTATATGTATGACTGACTCAAAATAAACCACAGCACCCATGTTTCACTGAAGGAACATGCCAGCCAGTGCAACAGTGTGACTCACTGATATCTTTAAAGAAAAAACCTTATCATACTTCAGGGAAAAAAAACAGCTGGTACCTGTTCAAAACATCCTGAAAGATAAATTTTTGGTCTTTATAACAGATGTATTGACAGATGAAAAATATAGAATATCACATGACTGTTTAACCCTCTATTTACAATATCCTGGTGAAAGAGCATGGCTCCAGTAATACAGATAAATGAAATAAGATAGCGTGGGTTGATTAGGAAGAAGATTTAATGAGTGGCACTTGTTACAGTTATAGAGTTAGTGGCAAAAGTAATTAGATGATGACAGTTTTTGAAGTGAATGAGACAGTGGGCTTTAAATAAGTTAAGTGAGGTTTCATAAAAATTAACCGTTATACAGGAATATTTTTGTACATGATATCCCATTCTCAGAGGCTCAAAAGTAATTGGACAATTGACTGATAACGTGACGGAGGACTGATGTAAGAGGATGAACTGTGAAGTGTACATGGCTGTACTCTCTGCTCAGATTCAGCTACATGCTGAAAAATCAGACAGTGCTTCACAGTCCAAATGGATAATGAGCCAAAACATACTGCAAAAGCACCCCAAGAGTTACTGAAGGATATTCTTCAATGGCCAAGTCAGTCACCTGATCTCAGCCCAGTAGAGCATGCTTTTCATTTATTAAATACAAAACTGGAGGCAGAAAGAACCACAGACAAGCAGCAACCAATGGCTGGAGTAAAGGCCTAGAAGAGGATCTCAAGGGAGGAAACACAGCATTTGGTGATGTCCGTGAATTCTAGACTTCAGGTAGTCATTGACTGCAAAGGATTTTCATCTGAGTATCAAAAACAATCCTTACATTTAAAATAATGCTAGTATTTCCAATTACTTTCGAGCCTCTGAAACTGGGGGATGATGTATAAAAATGCCTTTAATTCCTAAAGAGTTATTGCAAAATTAATGCTAAACTCCTTGAATTAGAGCTGAAAGTCAGCACTTCAATCGCATCCCGATTGTTTGATTTAAATTCCACATTTTAAAAAATAGTTTCATCGTCCATATACTTATGAGCTGAAAAGTACCTAGGGTCCTAAAATATGTAACTTCTTGCTCAGATTAAAATTCGAGCATCGTTTATCAAGTCTATATTAGTAAAAGTTGAAGAATCAAAGATTTTTCAGTGGGATAAACACTGTGACATTCAGCAGGA
Organism: Tylochromis polylepis; assembly: GCA_015107715.1. NCBI lineage: Eukaryota > Metazoa > Chordata > Actinopteri > Cichliformes > Cichlidae > Tylochromis > Tylochromis polylepis. The sequence goes on from VVHJ01034664.1 coordinate 8,075, forward strand.
CGTCTCTATAAGTCGATAACCTTATCACATCCTCTCAGCTCATTTTGTGCCGTGAATCATTAAAACGCTCATTAAAACTCTTGATGAGGACCAGCCCATGCAAATGCGAGTGTACAGTACTTTATCACACCACCACAGTGGATATTGAGCTTCATTGCAACAATGTTTATAGAGCCACATAGTAAATAAGAGCTTGTATTCTTACCAGAACCTGCTTTATTTGAAGCAAGACACAGTAAGACTATTAATTGTGGTGCAGATGATAGTCTGTAGTCTAATATTAATGACAAAGGGCACAGCTATTATAAAGAAGGTTTTTTGTGTGTGCGTATGTGTCTGCATATTTATCTTCAGGCATTGTTGTTGATTTTGTAACTTTGGAGAACAAGCTAACATCTTGAGAAACTTCTTGCCATATTTTTTTGTGTCTCTTATTGTTAGTCCACACTGTTGTTTCTAATTTATCAGAACAGCACAGAGAAACTGCTCAGGCCAGATGGTGCAGCCCACTTAATCTTTATTGAATTGTGTGCAATTCGGCATCTGTGTGTCTTAAAAAGCAATAGCTGGTGTCAAAACACTTTTTTTTTCTCCTTTCTCCCTTTTCTACGGAAATGAGCTGCTCAGTTCCAAGTGGGCAATCTCACTCATCACACTTTCATCTGGAAAGCCCTGTGGGGGAGTGTACATGCATGTGAGAGAGTCCTGATCTTCACACAAGCATAATATGAGGTCATTCTATAATGTCATTTCTTCTTAACAAGCTAGTTTATAGATCATCAGTTAGAGCCAGGGTTAGGCTTGGTTCAGGTGACGGGCCATGGCAGACAAATGGATAGGCTTCTGATCAATATTTTATAATAGCAATGGATGAAATCATTATGTGTAATGCCAAAGGTTATTTTCTGTGTAACAAAATAAACAAACAAACACAGAATTATCACTGGACTCGGCTTCTCTCCAGACTTCCATTGTTAGCATCTTTAAGGTCACTGCTTTCATTTTACAAAGTGCAACTTCACCATTTTGGGTCATTCCCACCATAATTATCAAAACAGCCACAGCCACTCTAAAAACAGCTCCAAAAACCTGTACCTGCATCAGTCCAGGATTTTTTCAGACATTTCAGACACAATCAGTTGTGTGGTTGCAGGTTAGATTGTCGCTATTAATAGCATTTATTTGTATAGGGATAAAATAACATAAACTGCACCACACACCACAGCTTTTATAGACTAGACTCATTTGCAGTGCCCATCCCTAGATGAGCTTTTAAAACGCATACAGCTGAGCAGCACTTACACTAGTGCTAATAAGAGTCACAAGTTATACACTAAAACACAAAACCCTGAAGTTAACAAAAAATGTATTCAGACAACTGTACAATGTGCAAACTGCAATGTAATATACCACCACAAGACAAGAAATAGTAAATCATTCATGATATCATTAAAGTCGGTTTTAATTTAAAAGGATCCAATTCAGGAAGTCAAACCCAACATCTCACTGGTAATGGAAATAGACTAGCATTTATATAGTCACATTTTAACCACACATTCAGACAGTGCTTTATTCTTTAGGTGCCTCCTCACATACAGGAAGAAGCAGGAGAGCACCCATGCCAGCACAGAGAGGGTTTGAGCCAGGAACCTTCTTATTGTGAGATGACAGTGTTAACCACTGAACCACTGGTTGCTCTGATGTCATTTGCTAACCCAGCCATAGTGGGTCCCACAAGCCAGTGTGCTCCTGGTGCTGGTTCCAACCCTGGTTAAATGAGGAGGGTTGTGTCAGGAAGTATATCCAGTGTAAAATCATTAACAAATCACACATGGGAATCATGAGGAGTGTAGTTTCCATGCTGGAATAGAATAGAATAGAATAGAATAGAATAGAATAGAATAGAATATCCCCTTTATTGCAATTTCCACGTGTACAATGAAATTGTGGAAATTGCTTGTTATCTTTAATGAACACTGACCACCTCTGGTGCTGTTGGCCAACAGAGTACCTGTGCTACTGTTGGCCAAATGCAAATGGAGAGGAGCTGGGATGTATCCTCTAGACAGAGGAAAGCAGACAAGGAGACTTGGTGGAATTACAAAGTACAGGAAAGTTTTCAAAGGTAGAGGTCAGCAAAGAAAAGTGGGATAATCGGGTAGATAAAGAAAGTAGAAAGAAGTACTGGGAAGCTAGGCATACAGCAAAGAGAGACGTGGTAAAGGCTAATGAAAGGGCTTATAGTGAGTTGAATGTTAGACTGGACACTAAGAAAGGAGAAATGGACTTGTATTGATTGGCTGCACAGAGAGATCAAGCTGGAAGGGATGTGCAGCAGATTAGGGTGATTAAGGATAGAGATGGAAATGTTCTAAAGAGTGAAGAGAGTGTGTTGATTAGGATGTAGAAGTAGGTTGAGAACAGGCGATTGAAAAGCTGATGAATGAAGAAAATGAGAGCAAGAGGAGCATAGATGGAGAAAAGTTAGTGAATCAGGAAATGCAGAGCATTAGTAAGGAGGGAGTGAGGGCAGCTGGTCTGTTGGTCTGGATGGCATACCTGTGACAGTGGTGAGGTAGGAGTGGGATCAGCTCTGAGCCCTTTTTTGTTTGCAGTGGTGATGGACAGATTACACAGACAGATGAGACCAGGCAGGAGTGTCCGTGGACTGTGATGTTTGCAGACGACATGATGTGATCTGTAGGGAAAGTAGGACGCGAGTAGAAGAGAGCCGCGAGAGGTTGGAGGTATACATTGCTGATAAGAGGGATGAAAACCAGTACAAGCAATCTTTCATAAAATGTGAAAGAGAGAGAAAAGTGGAAAGGTGAAGGAGCAAAAGTAGTGAGAATAGATTAGTTTAAATACTTGAAGCCAGCCAACGAAACAAAGCAATAGACAATCCACAGACAAGGTGAAGAAAAGAGAGTGGGTGGAAACAAGAGTCTGGGTGATTTGTGACAGAAGGATTGCAGCAAGACTGAAAGGGAAGGTTTACAAGATGGTAGTGAGACCTGCTATGATGTATGGTTTGAAGATGGTAGCACTAACAAGAAGACAGTTGGCGGAGTTGAAGATGTTTAGATTTTAACTGGCAGTGACCAGAATGAACACTGGTAGAAATGAGTACATCAGAGGGACAGCTCAGAATAAGCAGTTTGGAGACAAAGTTGGAGAGACAAGACTGAGATGGTTTGAACATGTGCAGAGGAGTGATAGTGGATGAACTGAACAAACGATGCTGGATATGAAGCTGCCAAGCAGGAAAAAAAGAGGAGGACTACAGAGAAGATTTGTGGATGGAATGAAAGAGGACACGCAGAGGGCTGGTGTGACAGAGGACGATGATAGCGATAGTGAGGAATTTGCATTTTGCTGGTGAGCATTAGATGACAGGATTATGGTAATACCTATTTCATGTCTGTGGTAAAGTAGGTAGGTAAGTAATTTCCTGTCTCATAAATATCAAACCAAAGCCAGCAGTCAGTTAGCTCAGCTTTGCACAAAGACTGACACCTCAAAAAAATCACCAATAAACACTTTCATATCTTATTAGATCTGAAATCAAAGCGTAGGAGAAGAATTTGTGGATTTATGAGGGATTACTTTTGTTTTAGAGTCTGAAGGCATGTAAGTTAATAGAGGGTGGCTGTCTGCTTGGGAGTTAGAGCAGGTTGTCCATTAATCACAGAGTTGGAGGTTTAATCTGCAGCTCCTCCTTTCCACATGTCAACGTGTCCTTGGGCGAGAGACCGAACCCCAAATTGCTCCTGATGGTCAGGTCTTGCATGGTTCGTTGCCACTGATGGCATGTCTGTGTCAGATGTGTGGCTGTGTGTGTGTTAAGCTGTTATTATGTCTAAAGCCAAACTCGTTTTAGATCAAGTCTAAGATCAAATCTGTAATACAGAAGGTTAAGTTGCACAGTAGCAGTTTGTAGATGATAACAGTGGATAGAGTGTCCTACCAAATTGTGAAATACATGCATGAGCGCTTGTGGAATCGTTGCATGAGTCTTGTTTTCCAAAGCATGCTTGTATTACTACTGAGCAACCGAACAAAGCCGGGTTCACTCGTTTGTAGCTGTGACAGGGAACAAGGGCAAACAGCATCAAACGGATGCAAATTTTACTCCTCAAACTGTTAGTTGTTTGACAAAAAATTGCCATTGCAGTTATTTTCTCATTTTAAACATTTATATAAATCCATTCAAATGATATTCATTTCAGCAGAAATCATTTTCATTCCAAATGAATGCATTTATTTTTCTTTATTTGACCCAGGGAAAGGGTGCACACGTAAGAAATTGAGGCCTGGCCCTATCTGCTGGGACGAGCCCAGGTCAGGTCAGTAAGGGATGATTTCATATGAATGCAGGCACACACACAGAGAGGGGGCCAGTAAGAAACAGACAGGGCTGGTGAAAACTTTATGGATTTTTTGACAGTCCACCGATGCAATGGTCCACTGGGATTTTCCAAGTATGCCTGGCGGCTAGTACACCACTGACTGAAGATACAACAGCATAACGTCATTCTCAACAGCCTTCCTTTCAACACAGTTGTTATATGAGGCTGTTACTCGAGGAACATTCCCCTTAATTGGCCGTTTTAGAGAAAAGGAAATTTCAGGATTAAAGTACATCATTATATCATAATTCCCCAGTGTGTGCAGGGAAAATGAGCTATCATAGAAGCAAAGAGGGCAGAGACAGATCTGAAGTTCTTTATCAGAGAATTCAGTTTCCATCCTACTCCTGCAAGCAAGGCTTAGGGGACTCTGGTCTCTGTGGACTTTCTCTGTGTGCCAGACTTCACTGGGTTTAGCACAAGAAGCACAACTTATTGGATTATGGAGTCCAGCGTTTATGCTCGTGTGTGTGCGCCATTGGTGTATGTGGGCAACTTGAGAAGATAGAGATGGAACAGTAAATACACGATAAACTTCCATTTACTTTCCCATTTGAGAGGTGGGATTCTTTATGGAGCCCTGCCTTTTCATGTTCAGAGGTTAGCCGGTAAACAGGCCAGAGGGGTGCTGTATTGTAAATGAAGCGGGACTGTTAAGGCTTGTCTTGTTTCACGTGGATTTAACTGCACCTGTCTAATTTCATTCCTCAAGAAGTTTTGTGTCTGCCTGGACAGGATAAGGTTTTTGGCACTCATCCTCAGTTAGATAGACTCAGGGGCTGCTGATAGAATGCTGCATAATTGTGCACACGCAGATTCACAGTGGAAGTGATTTACTGGCACACTCTCTGTGTCTGTGGTGCCTGTAATTGCTGTAGCGTCGCGTTGCATACATGTTCTGTGTTTATGATGCCTACTTGATAAATGAGTCCACAATTTAATCTAATAAATAGATCTATATAATACTTTTTTCTACTTGTAGAATGCCTTTTGTTTCATGGTTGACTCATCTTTTTTGTTTTCATGCTGCGCACTGTATCACTAGTTGATGTATAGTTGGAACTACATCCTGTTAGACTACTATAAAAATTAGTTATATACCACAAGATTCCCAGTAAATCTCCAATAAATCATCTTTATGGTTAGTTACTGTAATGTCCATTACATTCTATGATAACACAGTGAGTTATTGTATGTTTTGAAACTGCACTAATTTTGTCTTAACATATTAGCGGCGCTGTGCTCATTCTTAAATACAGTTCCCACAGTGTGACTAAGGCAGGGGCACATCAGAGTAAAACAATGTTGCTAAGGAACTGACCGATGTCTATCTAGTTATGAAGAGAGTTATGGTGCTTATTCAGTATTTCACCCTGCTCTGCTTTCACAGATTTCAGCCTAGGTAGGGATTTTGTATCCTTAAGGCTGAAGTTAATCCTGATCTTATTCTTTTTCTCTAAACCACTTTCTGCTTTATACCCTGACCTCGCTTACAGCTCCACAAAAGTTCAAATGCAGGGAAGGCATAAGAAAAACACAGAGGATGATGAGTGTAAGCAGTAACAAGTGAGGTATTCCATATAAGATTTTGACACAGACATCGTGGCTAGATCATGATCGTAGTATCAAAATGTATCTACATTTACACAGTCTGCCTTTGATCTACATTTTTATGCCATCTATCCCATTTCCCCAAATAGCTGGCAAGTGGTTTCAGGAGGTTGCTAGTAGTTGCTTGTGTGAAATTTATGTATATTTACTGCATATATGGCATGAAGAAAAATGTGGATTCCCCGACTTGTTGCTAGCATTTGTTAGTATGAAATTGATCATAAAGAAATACATGTGAATGTTTGTGGGGGTACAAGGTTTCCAAATGCCTTGCAGTGATTTGACAAAACTTTTACTTTGCAGGTAAGTGGTAAGTGTAAGTGGTTTGAGCCACTTTTTCAATGTTCACTATAGCTTGGATAGCTTGTTTGCAGACAAGTTGGCATCTTCCATGCAAATACTGTCAACTGCAGCAACCAAAGCAATCACAAAGAGGTTTTTCATATATCCCCTGATAGGTTTCACCCAGCAACAGCCACCAAACTCCAGCAATCACTCACCAACTTCTTGGGGAGTATAGATTTTTCCCTAGTGACTGGAGGTTTCCAGAGAGCTGCTAGCTGGTTTCTAGGCCTGTGTGACTAAGGCCTTAGGCAATGAAACCCACACACCACAGAAAGATATGCACTACCACTGCACAGCCAGTACAGGTTGCAGAGGGCCATAACAAATGCAGGAGACATAAAAATAATGATAATACTGTCTGCACCAGTTTCAAAATCATAAATATATGAGAATGAAAGCATAGCTGATAACTGATGGGATTTCATCCTGCTGTGTATAATGCCATTCAAGTATGCTCTAATGGTAGATATGCCCTTTCCTTAGTGAGTTCTTATTGAGAGGATGAATCACAGATGCTGGGAGGAATCCTTGCATTTCCCTTTTTATTATTTATTCGGCAGCATGGCACAAGGAAAGCATGCAGTGCTGGCGCAACAGGGGAAAAAAACCTGCTTGGAGAGCAGGACTAATCATGCCAGTTTCACAGCATAACAAGACAACAGTTAGAATTGGATGACGACTGGAAACCCTTAAAAGCGATGCTAGCTCTGGTCCCATTACTACACAGCCTAACGAACACCAACCGGGCTGTAGAGTGTATTTATGATCTGCAGGACATCTGCAAATACAGACTGATTGGTATAAAAGAAAAAGACAAAAAAAAAATCAATTTCACTGTCAGAGTGGACATTTAATTGCTGGGTTTCAGGAGGTCATGAATAAAGTGTGTGGCCCAGATTGTGGTGGCCGTATTCCACTCACGTAGCTCTTTGAGGGGTTGAGTGACTGCTCCCCTCTGCCAGAAGCGCCATCCTTGTCCCAGTGGTGTTCCACCTTAAAAAGACGAATATATGTGCCCAACTGGCTCCCTGACATTGACACACGGTGAGTCACGCTGCCGTGCTATTTCAGTATGGCTGCTGGCAAGCCCAGCCTTTCTGTAGCCTCTCCCCTCCCTGCTTTGGTCATTTGTTTGTCTCCCCTGCTATGCTGTTTTCTTGTAATTTGGACATCTGTCAAGGTGGTTTGTTTGCAACCCTGTGGTGTGATTAGGCTACCTGTGCCAAATCTGGTAAGAGAGATGTGGGTTGAAGCGAGCTTTGGCTCTAAAGACAGAGCCACAGCATGGCTGCTCCACATCTACCAAGTTTAGCAGCATAATTACAAAAGCACTGGGCGATCAAGATGCTGTGAAAGAGATGCAACAAGTTGAGAACATTCAGGTCAGTGATCACAAATGTATTCATCATGCTTGTCTACACGCTCTCCTACAGTGTTAATGGTGGTCTTGTCAGTGTCCTAGTACTGTCTGTTCAGTCCCGCCTCACCCTGTCACACAGCGTGCTCAACTCGGAGCTCCAGTGCCAGGACCTCCTCTTACACCAGGGGAGGAAGTGGGGCAATTAACCACCTGCTGGTAAAGCAGCCATACCGCACAGCCTTACACATACCCCAATATTTGGAGGATCGCTCATGGACACATTCAAACGCAGACTTATGGGTATGGTGTCACTCAGGTGCATTGCGTGAAGCTTTAGCAGAAAGCTTGCAAACACACAGTGAGCACCAAATGAGAACAGGGTTGTGCTGATTTCAGATTTGCTTTCTGATCATGTTTCATACTGAGCGTTACTAATTTGTTCATCTCTTTGATGAACGTTATTGGCAGAATCACATTAACCTAGCACTTAAGTTTCCTAATGGTTAACGTCACGCTCCACGCTCACATCATACTGTACAATGTCATTCAGTCAATACTGAATGATTCCAACGGCACATCTCACTTCACTGAAAATATCTTTTTTTTTTTTTTACATCATTAGCCATAGAGCTATATTGCATGTTAAAACAAATTAAATAAACCATAATGAGCCTCTTAAAGGGCACCCATTATGCTTTTTCCTTATTTTCTGTGATATATTTGTACTGTTACTGGTCCATGCTCATACACTATATTGCCAAAAGTATTCGCTCATCTGCCTTCACACGAATCCCGTTCTTAATCCATAGGGTTTAATATGTCGTCAGCCCACCCTTTGCAGCTATAATAGCTTCAACTCTTCTGGGAAGGCTGTCCACAAGGTTTAGAAGTGTTTATGGGAATTTTTGACCATTCTTCCAGAAGCACATTTGTGAGGTCAGACACTGATGTTGGACAAAAAGGCCTAGCTGACAGTCTCCACTCTAATTCATCCCAAAGCTGTTCTGTCAGGTTGAAATCAGGACTCTATGCATCCCAGTCAAGTTCTTTCACACAGAACTCACTCATCCATGTCTTTATGGACCTTGGTTTGTGCACTGGTGTACAGTCATGTTGGAACAGGAAGCGGTTATCCCTAAACTGTTCCTGCAAAGTTGGGAGCATAAAATTGTCCAAAATGTCTTGGTATGCTGAAGCATTTAGAGTTCATTTCACTGGAACTAAGGGGCTGAGCCCAGATTTGTCCATCTGATTGCTAGACAGAGAAGCGTGATTCATCACTCCAGAGAAAACATCTACACTGCTCCAGAGTCCAGTGGCAGCGTGCTTTGCACCACTGCATCCAATGCCATCTTTGGCCATGGAAACCTATTCCATGAAGCTCTCCACACACTGCTCTTGAGCTTATCTGAAGTCCACATGAAGTTTGTAGGTCTCTAGTGATTGACTCTGCAGAAACTTGAAAGTTATGCACCTCAGCATCCACTGACCCTGCACTCTGATTTTACGTGGCCTACCCCTTCATGGCTGAGTGGCTGTCATTCCCAAGGTGGAATATACCCTCCTGAGAACCAGCCTATTCATTTATCTCCTCTGTAATGGACATTTGTTTTTGATCTATATCTTTTGACTTATTTGAGCTACCCGACTAATTCCTGATGTACTAAATAGAGGACATCCTGGGCTTTCCATTGATATCTCATGCATTTGGGTGGCCTCTTTTAGCTCCAAAAAGGCAGGAAATCACAAAAAAAGTTATTTTTTCCTCGGTTCTCAGGAGGATATAGTTGCGAGGAGGTTTTATGACTGAACTTGTTGCACAGGTGTCATCCTGTCATGGTACCACACTGGAATTCACTCCTGAGATCCTGAGAGTAACCCATTCTTTCACAAATTTTTGTAGAAGCAGTCTGCATGCCCGGTGATTTCATACACCTGTGGCCAGAGAAGTGATTTGAACACCTGAATTCAATGATTTGAATAGGTGACTGAATACTTTTGGTAATATAGTGTATTAAACATGTCCAAAGTTTCAAATAATGAGGTCAGCTTATGTGTAAGGAACTTACTGTGAGCCAGCATCTCAGGCTTTAGACTAAAACATTTGGTTTCAGAATGATTTTTTGGTCTTAGACGTCACTGAGGGTGGAAATTCCTAATATGGTCATCTCAGGCTGTGAGCACAGGACTGTGTACCTACTGCTCAAACTTTCTGTTTACTAAGAGCATGCAATCAGAAGTACGATGGCTCAAAGAGATGGAGAAGAAAGTTAAAATGGCATTTTTTAGATGGTGGATGAACTGATGAGCTTCACCAAGCACCAGGATAAGAAAAGTAACACATTCATGAACTGTAAATCATAAACGATGCCATAGTTGAGCCCCTCAAAAAATCAAAGGAACTGATACTCTTCTGGCCTAAATCAGAACTTTCTATTTTGGTAAATCATTCATAGCTGATAAGCCATTACAACCTCACTAACAGCATGAACGGCAGTGGCAGCTGCCACACTGCGCTTTGCCGCTCTGTTACTTTAGTTGTCTTTTAGTCACAAATCAGCGTGGATCTCACTATGTGCCCTGTGTGGCGAAGCAGCAAAAACCAGCCAGTGTCTGTTCATGGGAGCGTCAGGAAGGCGTGTTACACAAGGGCTGGCAACATTTATTTCTGGCCCATTGAGACTTAAACAAGTATCATAACTTTCTTGCTACCTTAAAAATAAGCATACCACAAAGAACCTTACAGCACGCAGAAGATTTATCATACCATAGTGTTAGGAGGAGAGAGAATTTGCATTGTTATGGAATAACAGATGATAGATAGATAATAGATAGAACTGTAAAAAAAAGCTAGGAAGTACATTTAGGTGTTCATTAAACTATTGTCAGCTAACACACAGAGATTGGAAACCTAATACTAGCAACAGTTTCTTTTCTTTTCATGACATTTCATTTCATATTTTTTGATTATCTTTTATTCAAACAAGAAAAAATAAAACAAGTATGAAGGAGGCTTGGCATGTTTCCAAGTCTAGGAGTGGCCAACAGATGCACTATGGACAGAGAGGGTGTGGCCATAGTTACTGCTCCTGAGTTTCACCTGAGGACAAAACAAGCCAGCTATACCTGTACTGTCACACCGGCAAGTTTTGAAGGACATACTTTTGTTGTGGATTTCGTCTTCACTTTAAGGTATGTCAGAGCTGTTATATCTATTTTTTCCCTTTTATAGCATTTAGGGATCAACATCTGATTTTCTTGGTAGTTTGTACAGACACACACACACAAATAAACTGTCATTATTGAGTTCTCAGGTGATGTAAGTTTATAGATAAACAACTAAGCGAAAGAGATACAGACTCTGGGGGAGAGATAGATGACGCCAGGCATTTTGATGCCAAATACAAGCCTCTAGATTAAAACTATTATTTTCCTAATAGTACATTTGCTCTCAGGTTGAAAATGGAGCCAGCATTCACGAGCGTGAAGCTAAAGGTGGCTGTGCTGTTTCTGATAACAATTCAGCTGAGAACAGGTGAGTGTGGGGTTTTTTTTTCTTTTTTCTTTTTAAGTACATCTAAGGAGTGTGTTTCAGGTTTCTGAGCATGTTGAATCAGGGAATACAATGATCACCAGCAGAAGAGGTGTTTTTCAGGAATTCTGAACCTGAATCTGATCTGTGATCTACACAGCAGATACAGTTCACTGTAACTCAGCTGATGATCTGACCATTACGTAATCACTGAACCGTGCGCATGTAATGGGGGTGGCTGAGAAGTACCCCACATAGCATTCATACCTTAAATTATTGTTGCTGAGGGTCAAACAGCTATGTGCATTTGCAAAGCGCGACCCTGAGGGATTTTATTGTCCCCTGGGGAGAAATTACCCTCGGGCCCCCGTCCAAGCTGTCTGTATTAAATATAAGAGCAGCATAAAAAAGCAAAAAAAATTACATCAAATACGTCCAGAAAAAACCCTAAAACCTCTAAGTCCCCTTCATTATTCACATAATGCTTCCTAATTAGACCAAAAGTTCACCACCTTCATTTTAAGAGCCTCGACTGATTCTTTCGGCTCTGTCATGGCTATTTGAGGAAAGCATCTGGGCGTGTACGCTTCTATTCACAGGGGAAACAACATTAATGATGGCTGTATTCCAACCATCATTTTATTTATGGTGAGCAACATCCAGGGTTTGGCATTGTATGTGGCGATTCCTTTAAATTCATCTGCATCATTGATGTAAACACTTCTACTTTTACTTTTACTTCTACTTCTGCTTCTGCTTTCCCTGTTATGACGAGTCAAAAAATTTGTGCCAGAGAAGAAGTAGGGGTGGGAGCACACAAAACAAAACAAAACAACAAAAACAAAAAATGAAAAGGGCCGTTGTATTAGTCAAGTCAAGTAGTGTTTCATTGTCAACCCAGCAATATGCATTCAAGTATACAGTGGGACGGAATATCATCCTCCTGGATCAAAGGTGCAAGTGTAAAAATAAAATGAAAGAATAAAAATTAGAGAATGGAAAAAAAGTCAAATATACATATATACAACTGCACTATCCTACTGATCGGAAGGTTAGTGGTTCGACCGCTGGCTCCCCCAGTCTGCATGCCAAGTATCCTTGGGCAAGATACTAACCCCAAGTTACTCTCTGATGCATCCATCGGAGTATGAATGAGTGTGAATGTTAGTTAGTAAGCACTTAAAACCATAGAAGGAAGTGCTTGTGTGTAATGGGTGTAATTGGGTGAATGTGGCATGTTGTATAAAGCACTTTGAGTGCTCCAGGAGAGTAGAAAAGCGCTATATAAGAATCAGTCCATTTACCATTTACAACTGTACAGAAATAAGATAAACTAGGAATAAGTACAACAGTGTTGTACTTGAATAGAAATGGAGTAAGAATAGAAAGGAATGAGAATAAATAAATGCAAATGTACACAGAATAAATACAATACACAGCGAGGGAGGGCACAGGGATGTGTATGTCTGCAGCTGCTTGTACTGAGTTCAGTGACTGAACGTACTGGCAAGTTAGCTCAGTGGCCTCTTCACGTGGAAAACACATCTTCTTTAGATCCCAGTGTTTTCCCCTTGGGGGGTATTGGGAGGTGTGTTTGTGTGTGCGTGCGTGCGTGCGTGCGTGGGAGGGGGGGATTCACAGTGTAAACATTTGACTGACTAATTTGGTCTTTTTCCACACTCACTTCATCACATCTGCCATTGTATACGCTTTCATAAATATCCCTGACATACTCTGCTTTGTTGTGGTGCCACTAAAGTGCATTCTGAGTGCTTTCAGAGGGTTATAGTGGATTTAATGATGAGCGATGTCAAAACAGAGGCTGATTTGATTTGAGCTCCATTTAGATATTTTCTGAAGGTTAGACACCCAAATGACGGGGGAGGGATGGTGAGAAGAGAGAGTTGAACATTATCGAGATAAATAACTCTGATCCTGTTGAAATGTGTCGCCACGCTATCAGTGTTGACTCCGGCAATAGTTAAATGAAATCCACAGCCATAAAGAGTGAGTCAGCAGGGAGTGTGTGTCAACTCAGAGACGGTTCGTAACTGGCTCGCATTTGCTCATGTGTTCAGCTTCCATCATTATTTGC